>JASSUY010033169.1:22262-47474 GCA_032466535.1 Forpus xanthops
GCCTATAGGGATGCTGGGGAGGGTCTCTTCATGAGGGACTGTAGTGATAGGACAAGGGGTAATGGATTCAAACTTAAGCATGGGAAGTTTAGATTGGATGTGAGGAAGAAATTCTTTAGTGTAAGGGTGGTGAGGCACTGGACCTGGTTGCCCGGGGAAGTTTTGAATGTTCCATCGCTGGTGGTGTTCAGGACTGGGTTGTACAGAGCCTTGGGTAGCATGGTTTAGTGTGAGGTGTCCCTGCCCCTGGAACTAGATGATCTTGAGGTCCTTTCCAACCCTAACTATTCTATGATTCTATGAGACAAGCTATTATATATGTATGTCCTGAAGCAATCTGTAAACCAGTCCTCACCATCAAACACATTAACTGCTATGATATGGTGAAGGTTAATGGGAGTAATCAAAGGGAAGACTGTCCACAGGCAGAAGAAGCAGCTGGTCCTTGTAAAAAGCCCAGACTGTGCGATGCCTTCCTCTTATCTCCAAGTACAGAGCTCCAGCAAGGAGTGGCTGTGCTTACCTGCCTGGCCCCAGTTTCTGGCTTGGGGTAGTGCCAGAGCACTAGTATGCTGAATGGATACAGAGCTGAGAGGAAAAGAAGTTGCCTGTTTTTTTTTTTGGCGGGAAACATCTCACAATGGTGTCTCAGCTGCACCGTGAAGCTTAAAAAGGGGGAAGGGTACATGTAAGGCTGAAGAAACTGCAGTGTTGGGGAAGCAGTGCAAAGTCAATTTAAAACCCTCTCGTTTTCATGTTGCTCCTTGAAGTCATAGATTCTTTAAGCCATTTATACACTTGTTAATGACTACTCTTACAGATTTTAAGTCATATAAAAAAAAAAAATCTATGCCAGAGAAGTAGTTATTAAAAAACATCTCAAAGCAATACTGGTCTTACCTAATCACTGTTACTTCCATTTTTTTTCAGTTGCTCTTTCTGTAGCCTACTCTACTTAGATTTATGCAGGATTTTTTACAATGCTTTCAGCTATCTGCTCTTTATTATATGCCTTATTCTAGCCATGTCCAGTGCAGAAAATAAATTCGTTCAAAGTCCAGTTATTCTTTCACACCAATAGCTATTTGTCACACAAACATTTCCATTCAGATGCACTTAATGACAACCCTGTCATATGGCTGGTATTTGTAGTGCTCTCAAAACCACAGCACTGTGTTTAGATTAAAACCAACTTAATTGCATAAAGCAGGAAACATGCATTAAATGGGATTGTAAGTGTAAGCATAAGTTGTAAACTAATTGTTTAACATGTCTCCACAATCTCTTATTAGAGGAACCAACAGATGTTAAAACAGCCTTATACCTAATATTGATTTGTTTTCCAGCTGGTTCTTACTTAACAGTGTCTTATGATACATCAGTGAGTCACCAATATAATATTTATGAAAGCAGGATGCATTTAAGCTATATTTAGAATGCAAGTTTGTCTTACTAGAAATAAAATATTTAGCAGCTTGTGCAAGGAATACAAAGCAATTACTGCTTATAGGCCTAGTTTTTGCAAGGTGAAAAAGAGGGGAGTCATTTATGTGCTTGCATAACAAATGTAAAATACTGTCTGGGTAAAGAGGAATGGTATTGTTCTATCTACATTGGTGTTTGTGACTACGCAAAGTACACATGTGATTTTTTTGTGTGTGTTTAGAAGTGACTAATAATGAGATGAGGTCTCTGAAGTATAGAGCTACCAAATACTTGGTGAATTATGCAAAGTTAAATTGCATTACAGGAAAACCTCTATGCAATTTAGGCATTTCTGTCACAGGATGACTTGCAGTGACTGTCTCATTATTTGATATGCAGAACCACCAAAAAAAAAAAAGCATGACCAATTATTCTTGTATTCTTCCTATGTAAGCTGTATCTGGCAGGAAGTTACATAACTCTGCAATGCATTTAAAAATGCAACATGAAATACATTAACTTATGGGAAGGCATATAGAAGTTGAATGTTATAAGTGCAATTCTGCTAGTGTATTTCAAGAGTAACAGTAAGCTGTGACTCTACAAATATAGTCTTTCAGTAGAGCAATCTTCAAGTAAGGCACAAGATGAAGGGTAAAATGAGGGAAAATTGGTCCAAAGTGCTGGACTGAGGGTGATAGAGAAGAAGGAAGAGTCGTTTGGTTCTTCATCATTGTTAGTGGTGAAATAAAACCTCAGCCATCTGCAGTCTTCCAGAAAATATTTCTATAACTTACAAGATCTATAGGTTCTCAGCAACATGACTGTATCATCCTGTGTTTGAACCTACATGGAGCTGGCAGGGATAATTCTACATTAGGATTAATCTTTCTGCCTTCAAGCGACATCTTGGTGCTTAGAGGAAAGTGAATCTGAATGAATGAGATCTGTTTTGGCATTTCCGGTATAAGGGCAGTGTCTTTTTCCTTCTATGAAATTACCGCTGACAAGATAAAAGAAGGAATGAATCTTCATTATCATCAGAACCTTTTTCCACTTTTTATATATTTCTTTTAAGAATATCTTGGCAATATCATGCTTATTTGAAATTGTCTATTGAAGGATTAAATACATTTTCTTTTGGCATGTGCCAAGTAACTTTTGTTACTGAAAAAACTTAAAACTATATGCAAATTTCAAAGCAGGCAGTTATTGGAAATTATCAGGGCCTAATAAATTCTAGTATGAATTATTCACTAACATAATATCTATGTTATCTATGTTTCCACTGATCAAAACAGTCTGAAATTAGTCTTCCAAGGGTAAAATTTGTTATTCATTAAATAGGTCACTAAAGTTATGAGAAATGATATATATCAGATTGTAAGTCTTTAAAGTAGTGCTTTATATAATTTAAAGTCATGCTGTAGAACTATCTGTTCATAGTATGATTCTACCTTTGATTTTACATCACTAGATAGTTAAACATGTTTTTCACAGTTTGTACCATTTGCCAAACTTTAACTTTGGTCTGACGCAATATGCTAAGATTTGTGGGAGACTGTCCCAGAGGAAAAGCCTTTGAGGAGGATTTAAAATTGACAATCCTCCACATCTGTCATATGAATAAAATAGAATCCCAGTGCTTGAACCTCTAATGTTCCCCTTGAAGGAGAAATCCAGTGAAATAATATGTATTTGTTATTCACTCATTGTAAATATCTGCAGATATTCTTGGAAAGAGGAAGGAAAACACTTTAGGCTGACTCTTGACATGCACGAAGAGTTGAAACATAAGTTGTCACTATGTAGGAGAAGTCATAGGCTGGATCAATTTCTTCACAGTTGCATCTGAGAATGTGTTGTTCTTTGTGAAATTATATGTACTAGGTGGGAGAGAGACAGACTCACAGCATTTGCTGTGAGACTTCAGTAAATAATGCAGTGGATTAAATTAATGCCTCAGCTCCATGATTACCTTCATATATGACATGGAAAAAGCATGGTGTTGCATGAAAGATGTAAAGTACTGACAGCTTAGCTTTAAATCAGGCACTAGATACAATTCCAAGTCTAACTGCTGCAAAGATGCTTTGAAGTAAGTATCTTTGTACTGGTATTTTATTAGCATTAATAAAATTTATTGACAAACTACAGCTTATTGCCATGCAAATTTAGCACTTGTGCTGCAAAGCTTATGAGGCTTTTAGAAATGCAGGCATCTTCCTGAAAGAAATGTAAATACAATTCTTCCAAGTTTGACTCTGAAATGTTAGCTTTGCAATGTCTGTTCTCATATTTGAGGTGTGCTTGATGGAGCTGAATGGTACTGAAACTGCTGATCTCTCATCTTTGGTTCACTGATTTGAGCCCACAACGAATTGCTGAGTAAAGTGAAAGGTTTTCAGGTCAAACCATATTGCATAATAACAAGAAGTTGCCCATGCCAGTATCTCTGCATATAAACTGTATCTAGCCAGGGTAAACACAGAGCGTCCCCACAGGTTTTGTTTTCTGGTTACCAATCAGAACGGAAGCCCTGTTCTCCCTGCTTTTCTGCTTTTTCAGTGCTGTTGTCTATGCTAGCTATACTACAGCTATCCCACCTACGTTGATTCTGCTGCAGTCACATTTTTATTCTGCTATCATCAGGTTATAGCAACATTTTCCTGTGTAGAGTGTTTTGAGGCACAGAGCTTACAGGCCAAGAGTGCAAGTAAATCTTGGCTGTGAAGGGTAATGCTTAGTGACTTCCTACAAGACCCATGCTTTGCCATGCCAGCCTACTCATCCTCATGCCTACATGTGTAACCACCATATATTGGACTTTGGTTGTCTAAAACTGTACCAGAACAGTGGCTTGACACAGAGAAATTCACCTTCAGATCAGACTTAAGCACCTTTATTCTAGCTGTCTACTGTATCCTTGTCTCTCCAAGGCAGTCAGTAGGTGCATTTTCTTGCTTGTGAGAACCCCAGACTTACTCATACCTACCACCTGTGCTGTTCAAGCAAGTATGTGCAATTCACTAATACCCTGGAGTCCTCAATCTTCGATCTGGTGGAAAGGAGTTAAGGGGAAGTCTGCCCCATGGCCTGCTGTATCCAGTGTGTCCAGGAGACTACATCTGTCTTTGCAGAGCTTAGCAGCACACTTGTATCCATGTGCTCATCACAACTTCGACCTTTCCCTATCTCAGATATACACACTGCTACATAGGGTAGCTCTCAACCTAGCTACCCTACTCAGTGGCTAGTCTGGCGTGATATTCGCTGACAGTCATGGACACAGACATGTGAGCTGACAGTTGTGGACTCAGTCATACACCCAGTCAATGGCACCATGGACATATGAGCCTCTGATCTGCAGTCTGTCTCCATGAGCGGCTAACTCCATTTGCTGCATGCAGAACCCCAGTCACACGGGCATACTCACAGAATAGAGAGCTCCTCACTAAGGAAAGAGTTAAAAATTGAGTTTAATGAGAAGACAGAGAGACTCTTTTGATCTGACCTGTTTTTTTCCCCATGCTCGTTCCTCCTGAAACTACCACATTTGCTCCGTTCCCTCATTTTTGGTTCCTTCACCTAATAAATCTAACACAGAATGTTTTCTTCCCTCATCCCATAATGACTGTCATTCCCCAGGCCAGAGGACTGCCCTGTGCCATGCCCCAGAAAGTAACATGTAAGCAAGTCGTTTTGTGAAGAAGCAATTCCATCTGCATTGGGCAATTTAAGTAACAAGAATGATTTGGACTATTCAAGATCACAATTATGCATGCACGTGGTTAAATCCAGTATCAAATTGCTTTGGGAGAGGGCTCTATTCTGCTCAGACCCACTGGTTTCCAGGGAGGTCTCTCGTCCCTCAGTTGTGATGGCTATTTTGCCCTGGTTTGGTATGTTTCAGTGATCCAATACTGAAATGCAAATTACTTGTTTTGATGAATTTACTAAACTAAATGACTCTTAACTGGTTATAGTCCCTATTCATTACTTACCATTATGAAAACTTTTGTGCATTCATAAATTGTTTCAGTGATTTTGTTCACTTCTTCCCTGACAAAAATATTAAATAGCATAGATTTCAAATCAAATCCCTGTAGGAAACCTCTATGACACATTACCACACAAGCATTTTCTCTTTATAACCCCATTTTAAAAAACATTAGCTTGCGAATCCTGAATCCATTTAATGTTTTCAGAGTAAGTTTATAATTGTGATTCGAGTTTTCTAATAATAACAGGAGATGTTATTGGGGCAAATGCCTGACAGAATTTTAAAAATGAATAGATTACAGATGCTATTTATTAACTAGATCTACAAATTATGAAAAATAGCAAGTTAGCTTGAAAAGTTTAATTTTACATAAAATAAAGTTGATACTAAGAAGAGGGGAATAAAACTATTTATTAGTGATGGTGTCAAACACTCCATTATTTGCCTGAGATTGAGATTTGATGACTATTATGCTCTTTATGAATGTGTATGCTTCTTTGTATGTAACGCATTAATTGTTATTGGTTTGGACACTGACCTGCTTGCAACCTGCACGCAGAATGAAGGCACGACTATGGTGAAATTCTGCTCCATGATCAATTTCTTTTTATCTGACCATGCTTTGAAGCGATATTCCAGTAAAACCCATTGGATAGAGGAAACACAGATGCTGCAGGTAGTGTGCTTAGAACCTCGGCAGTAAAAACAGAGGAAGAGACAACAGTGAGCACTTTGATTTACCAAACAGCTGCTCAGATTCTTCTACAGCTTCTTGCTCAGAGACAGAAGTTTGATCATTTCAGAGCTGGAAATATATATATATATATAAATAAATAAATTTGGCTTAGATGTCAGACTATCAAAACTACAGGTTTTCAATACTTACATTGTAAGAATATTCCAGATTAAGATTACTTCCTAAAAGTAGATTAATTTTTCACTATTACTAAGCTGTTTTCTAGAAGCAGCAAAAAAGATGCAGCTCTAAGTTATAATGGCTGAGAGGCAATATATTTAAGCTACTGCTTCTGTATTTTGACAGAAAGTGAGCCTTTTACCTGAAGCACTAAGGCATTTAAAAAAAATAATAGAAAATAGTTGGCTGCAGAGAAGAGAGGGGGGTGTAACATTACAAACTAAAATGCAGTTACAAATGGGTAGAGGAATGTTTCCTTTTTATGTCCAGGTTTAGAAGAATTACAGGCAACCAGAGCTGAATGTTTCACCCTCCTTTGAGCATTTGACAGCCTTCCTTATAGGATATAAATAGACACAGTAAAAATGCTTTTACTTGAGTAACAGTTACAGATTATGTCTTTGTCCCACCCTCATCCAAAATCATGTCTTCCTTACTGCTGGCAAATATAAATGATCAGTGCTTCATCTAACATCAAGATGGATTTTTTTTTTTCCCCCAAAGAGATTAACTATGGACAACTGTTTTTTTTTTTTATATAAAACAGTAAATTATTTTACTCTACCAAAAAAAACCACATAGTGAATAGCATATCAAAACTAACTGTGCAGTCATTTGTCTAGAACTCAATTACACCACCATTGTATCACTTCACACATCAGAGATCCCATTGTCTGTATTTGAACCATTAAAAATATCAGCAAGGAATACATTTCTGTGTTCCAGAAAAGGAGTAAGGCTCAAACAGGAACCTATGTATAAATGATTTTTAAAGGGGACCACACCAGTCTTGCATAGCTCTGAGAGGGGATATGTTCTATATACTCACTAGAAGAAAAACACAGATGATCCTTCTCAGATAAACTTCACACTTAAATCTTATTCGCTTCATTAGAAAGTGTGAGAACAAATCTTGGGACTTCCTATATCATTCTACATTATGCGAAAAGCCTCCCGCTAAAACGGTACATTCAGATTACAACATAGAAATGTGACAGCTTATTGAAATGCAGTGTCATTAGCTCTTCCTGCATGTGCATCAGCCACACAAATCAGCATGACCTGTGTTTACTACCACTCTATGCTTTAATTTGGAAGAAATATGCAGAGCTCCATCTTTCACTACATTTCTACCCAGGTTTCTGAGAAAACAATCTCATCAGCGCAAACAAGATTATATGGTAACTGCAGGTACATAGTGTGAGCATTTGATCCCTACAGGATTTATCTATTAAGCTTGTTTTGTTTCTCTCATTAATCTTATTGAAGATTGTTCTGCAATAAAAGAAAGGATGTAATCTGCCACTGACAAATTGCTTCAGACTCTTCAGTCCCCATATCTTTCCTTTCAAAAGGCTTTTCCCTCCATGATTTTTCCAGTTACTTAACTAAAAACAAGCTGAGGGAAGACAGGTTTTGTAGGCCTTTTCATAAACTGTTATAAGAATGCAGTAAAGACAATTCAAGTATTTGTCATGTACCCTCAATCATGTTTTTTGAGGTTTTAATTTCCATACTTTAGGATTCTCCTATTCTGTGTGGTTTGAAACCATCAGGAACTTCTTGGAAAACACAAAGACCTGTTCCTTAGCATTATTTGTGCTTGCTGATAATGAGACAATCCTCAAATGGCAATTTTTCAGTTGCCTGGCTTTTGAATAAAATTTGAAGCCCTGATCTAGGAAGAAGACAGAGTAAAGTAGAATCTATTGAGCCCAAAATGCTAAGAGGTAATTTGTTTAAAGTACCAGAGATGAGAAATACCTAATGTCTCAACTGAATGCTCCTCTATATGCACATCAGTCTTTCTGATTAGATGGGAGCCTCTTCCCCACCTCTCAGAAGAATGTCCTGAGCAGTGGAGGCAGTGCAGTGTTCTCTAGTAGGACTCCTCTGCAAGACTGTTCCACTTGCAAGTGAAAATTAAATACCCATCTGGTATATGTTGAAGAGAGCAAGTAAAAATGAGCTTAGATCTCCAGTCTGTTGATAATAAATGTGTGCAGAATGGGAGAAGCTTATGTTGCACACTTTGCTCCAATATTTATTCAATCTGAAATACTTACAGATTCATTACCTGTGAGTTTTCCCCTTCCCAAATGAACACCATCATTAGAGCAGTGACTGATGTTCATGTTTTCACTGAATAGTCCATTGAGCTGTTGATAATATCCTGCAAAATTAAACAGCTTCTGCAAAAGAGACAAACACAGCACTTCACCTTAGACTACCCAGAAGTGTGATTACTGGATACCCTACAGGGAAGTGGAAGACATGGATTCAAGGGTTGTCAGGCAGAGAAGGCAATTAGACTGTAGATTTCTGGGTGAATGCTCAAAATTTTTGAAGACAGGAGAGGTGACAACATGTCCTTCTCTTCTAGCTATATTCTTGTGTAAACCCAGCCTCTTCAGGTTTTAAATCATCCCTTCACCCAACAAAAGAAGCACACAATTTCTGCAAATCCTGGCAAGATTTGTGTAAACTCATAATTGAAGTGCTAGAAAAATTACCTGTAGTCAGTGCCAGAAAAGATAGGTATAAGTAACTCTACTATTAAAACCTTAAGTATCAGAGAGTTTGCACACTGCAGGATGTGGCAGTAGCATAATGAGAGTTATTAAGAACCAGATTTTCTACTTCATGAATGCTTTTCTCAGAAGCCTTCCTGTATTTTGTGGCATTCCAAACTCTAAACTTAAAAACAATGCAGGGAAATACTGCTTATTCCTACAACGATATTGTGAAGTAAAGAAATAATCCATAGTAATGAAATTCAATAATGCATACTGTAAACACAAATATCTAAAACAACTTCCTGTAGATAGCAGGTCCTATTCAAAAAATCATAGAATAGTTAGGGTTGTAAAGGACCTTAAGATCATCTAGTTCCAACCTCCCTGCCAGGGGCAGGGACACCACACACTAAACCATGTCATCCAAGGCTCTGTCCAGCCCGGTCTTGAACACTGTCATTCACAACTTCCCTGGACAACCCATTGCAGTGCCTCACCACCCTTACACTAAAGAATTTCTTCCTCACATCCAATCTAAACTTCCCATGCTTAAGTTTGACCCTGTTACCCCTTCTCCTATAACTGCAGTCCCTCATGAAGAGTCCCTCCCCACCATCCCTGTAGCCCCCTTCAGATATTAGAAGGCTGCTAGGAGGTTTCCATGCAGCCTTCTCCAGGCTGAACTTTCTCATCCTATCTTCATATGGGAGGTGCTCCAGTCCCCTGACCATCCTCGTGGCCCTCCTCTGCACTTGTTCCAACAGCTCCATGTCCTTTTTTTTGTTGAGGACACCAGAACTGCACACAATATTCCAAGTGAGGTCTCACAAGAGCAGAGTAGAGGGGCAGGATCACCTCCCTCGACCTGCTGGTCATGCTCCTTTTGATACAACCCAGGATACAGTTTGCTTTCTGGGCTGCGAGCACGCAGAGCTGGCTCATGTTCATTTTCTCATTGACCAACATCCCCAAGTCCTTCTCCTCAGGACTGATCTCAATCTCTTCTTTGCCTATACTGTAGCTGTGCCTGGGAGTGCAGGTGGAGGACATTGTGCTTGGCATGGTTAAACTTCATGAGGTTGGCATCAGCCTACCTCACAAGCATGTCAAGGTCCCTCTGGATGGCATCACTTCCCTCCAGCCTATCAATCAAACCACAGAGCTTGGTGTTATCTGCAAGCTTGCCGAGGGTGCACTTAATTCCACTGCCCACGTCATCAACAAAGGTGTTGAGGAAGACCAGTCCTAACACCAGTCCTTGAGGGATGCCACTTGTTACTGGTCTCCAGCTGGACATCGAGCCATTGAGCACAACTCTTTGTTTGCGGCCATCCAGCCAGTTCTTTATCCATCGAGTGGTTCACCTATCAAATTGATGTGTCTCCAACTTAGAGACAAGGATGTCATGTGGGACAGTGTCGAATGCTTTCCACAAGTCCAGGTAGATGACATCAACTGCTCTACCGCTCTCCATTAGTTCCGTAGCTCCATCATAGAAGGCCACCAGATTGGTCAGGCAGGATTTCCCCTCAGTGAAGCCATGCTGGCTGTCACCAAGCACCTTGTTGTTTTTCATGTGCCTCAGCATGCGTTCCAGGACAATCTGCTCCAAGACTTTGTCATGCACAGGCATGAGACTGACTGGTTTGTAATTCCTGTTTCATCCATCTTCTCCTTGAAAATGGGAGTGTCAAGGCTTCAGCAGCAGCAGTCATTTTTTCTCCTCGGTAGCTGTGGTTTTGATTTTTGGGCCTCAGAACTGTGCTGATAACACCAGTGTTTTCAGTTACTGCTTGGTAATGTTTTGGACTGACCAAGGACTTTCTGAGTCTCATGATCCGCCAGGAAGGAGTGGAAGCCGGGAGGAAGCAGAGACAGGACACCTGACCCAAACTGACCAAAGAGGTATTCCATACCACAGTACGTCATGCCCAGGATGGAAAAATGGAGGGCAGAGACCCGGAAGGGTGGGGGGTGCAGTGCTTGTTCAGGCTGGGTATAGGTGGTGAGCGATTGCATTCTTTTCCTTTGTATTTGCCTTGTTATTATTGTTATTGGTGGTAGCAGCAGTGGTTTGTGTTATACCTTAGTTACTAAACTGTTCTTATCTCAATCTGTTCGAGTTGCATTCTTTTGATTCTCCTTCCCATCCCTCCTGGAGTGGGAGGAAGAAAGAGGAGGAAGTGAGTGAGAGAGAAAACTGCATGGCTGAGAGGCTTAAACCACAACAGGGGGTTATATTTCCCTTTTTCCAGTTTCAGGAACTTTATCTGACTGCCATGATTTTTCAAATATGACGCACAGTAGCTTAGCAACTTCATTTACCAGCTTCTTCAGGACCCATGGATGGATTTCATTAGGAAACTTTTCTCTATCAAAAGTTTGTCTGATTCACCTTCCTGTACCAGTGCCGTGGTTTAAGGCCCTCATGCAGTTCTGTTCATTCACTCCCCCCTCTTTTTTTCCCCAGTCCTGGGGGATGAGGAGGAGAATGGAAAGAATGCAACTCCCACAGGTTGAGATAAGAAGAGTTTAGTAACTAAAGTATAACATAAATCACTCCTGCTGCCACCAATAATAATACAAGAGAAATGCAAGGAAAGAAAATACAGCAGATCTTCACCTGATACCTAGTCACACCATGCAGTGCCCCCCCATCCGTACCAATCTCTGCTCTCCGTTTCTACATCCTGGACATGACATGCTGTGGTATGGAGTATACCTCTTCGGTCAGTTTGGGTCAAGTGCCCTGTCTCTGCTTCCTCCCGGCTTCCCTTCCTCCCTGGCTGAGCATGAAACTCAGAAAGTCCTTGGCCAGCCTAAACATTCTAAGCCATAACTATAAACACTGGTGTTATCAGCACTGTTCCCAAGCTGAAAATCCAAAAGACAGTGCTGCACCAGCTACTACTTAAAGGAGAAAAATGACTGCTGCTGCTGAACCCATGACAATCAGAATGGCATTTGTTAACTGCACTGAACTCAAATCAGCTTACTGAACAGATCCACTATTCTCCTCAGTCTGTTACTGGGAAATTTTGTCTTAAGGTATATACTTTTTTAAAATACACCAGGCTTTTGTCAGTAATCTATAAAATGTCATTGATTATAATTAGTGGAATATGTTACATATAAAGTATGATGTCTTAGTTCTTTGAAAGCCATCATCTTCGGCTTCATACATGGAAGAAGAACTATCTGTTTTATTCTCTGGTTCCCTCAACATCTTCAGTGGGCCTTTTTATCTTCAGTTGAGCAATAGAGATACAGATTGTCTTCAGATGTATTTCCTATTTAACCAGTTCTCCACAGGAAGACATATACATTGTCACTGCAGTTCAAAATTGCGTACAGAGATGTTAAAATTATATTTCAACTGCAGGGGCAAATGTGGTGTCACATCATCCTGCAGATGACAGCAAAAGTTTCATTGGAAACTCACACATTAATTCACATTAGACAGAAATGCATAGGAAATCAGGCTTCGGGTTTTGCTTCTGGACTATTTGCTTGGATTACTTTTAAATTTCAAGGAAGCATATCATAAAAAGCCCAAGAACTTAATGTACTTAGAGAAAGTTGGAAAATAAATGACAGGAAAAGTAGCAATTTCAATTTTGGTTTTGACTACAGGTAACATTTAAGAAGTGTTGATATTAAATCTGTACTCACTGTGGTACTCACTGTTATTCACACACAGTGTTCAGGGCCTGCTTGGATCTAGAGATGTGGGTTCCATTATGTCTTCCATAATGGGCTGCTTTATAGAAGTTGGGCATATATATTCAGGTAGTGTTTATTAACTGAATTTGAACAGTACTGGAGAAAACACTTTTGCAAACAAATTTGGAGTCACCAGAAGACATTAATTTTGTTGCATGTGATAACTACTGAATCTGTGCTGCTGCAATATTAAAAAATTAAAGAAATAAACACCCACAGAAAGCCACTGCTGAATGCAGACACAGTGTGTGCCAGCAAAGGATTTCCCACCTCCCTGAGTTTATCACTACCCAAATAATGTTAATTTGACATGGGTGAAACTACACTTATCTTCATGTACAGCGTGATTATGTTTTTACCTCTACACATTTCTAACTCAATTGCATTTTAAAACTGTGTAATGTAGATCAGTGTTCTGATGTCTGAATGCAACTATCTCCCTAGATAACTTTGCACTTAATCACAAGAATTAGAGTGACAGTGCCTTGATGACGTGGCAATATTGGCAGCTATCTCCCCTAGGATTCTAATGCCAGTGTTCAAAGTTTCTGCATAGATTGTATCTTTTAAAGGAGAACTCATTGGTAAAAGCAACATCATACGGATACTTATTTTACTCCTGAAGTATCTATTTTAATAGTAAGTGACATTTCTTGCAGTCAGATCTTTGGTGTAGCCTACGGTAGATGACCAGATGACCTTTATCTGAAAGAACCGTCTTAGTTTTCAATGAAATATCCTGTTCTTCTGAGAAATGATATGCAGAATGCCATTCACCTTTCATTCTGGTATTAACATACATATCTTGAAAGCTTCTTTCTTTCAGTCAGCCTAAATACTCACAGCTTTGAATAATTCACTTCATATGATGACTAAAACCAACTAATTAGAAGCCTATATAATATTTTGTTTACAAACAAGAGAAAAGAATAATATTCCTGCAGAGAATTTTCTTGGGGAGAAACACATTCAATTACTCAGTTATGGCATTTCTTTTTTATGTTTGGAAATCTCATCACCACTGGAAACATCAAATCAGGGTTTTGTTTTTTTTTGATAGGGGTTTTTCTGTTCACATGCTTTTCAGATGTGAAACTTCATTGTCTAAAGAGCCAGTCCTCTTACTGCAAGTATATGAAAGCATAGCACTGTTAAACCTGGACCTTACAAAGATTTGTTTGAAAATTCCTCTCGAGATAGTTTGCTCAACCTCCCTTTAGTCAGTGCAAGAGTGCAGGCCTCTGGTTCAGGGCTTTATTCTTTCAGGTCAGTGAGCTGCCAAATCTCTCATACCATCATGGTTTGCATGACCCAAACTTCTGCATGTAAAATGCTATAGGCTGCTCTGAGGCATATTGAAAATTGGCCCTTTCATGGTATTACTTCAGTGCAATGAGAATTTTAGGATGTTTTTACTTTGTGTTTTACCATCAGGGGAAAAACCGACTATTTCAGAGAACATTTATCTGTTGGTTTAAATAGAGCAAATGTTAAAGGAAATATCCTGAGCTTTCAGCCTTAGGGCATATCTAATAGAACTGTAGGCTATAATTAAAATCTGCAGAACTGTTAGTAGGAGATAATATTTCCCCATCATTTAATATACCACAGAAAGGAATAAATGGGACAAGCAAGTATTCATACAGCTATGCATCTGCACTTATATTGCCGCAGTCTCTGTGTCTCAGTAGCTCTTTTAGAACCCAACTACATAGTATGGGACTCCCTTGTATCCACCTACATTCATCCATCCTGATCAAATAGATGGAAAACTGGCATTTAAAAAAAAATGGCACAGAGTCTCAACTCAAGGAAAAGAAGCAAGGTCCCATTGTCACCCATTTTTTAAATGTATCAACAAAATGTGGGTACCTGACCTTCTAGACATTCAAATTTTGGCATCCTCTTCAGTGCATACTGAAAGCTGCCACTTGTCAATGCAGCCCAGTACAGCAGGAGCTTTCAGAGAGACTCAGAGGATTAGGTGCTGTACAATTGACACCAGAGCTGCTCTGTACCTCATTATACCTCATTTCTCCCGGCTACTTCACCCCCAATGAATAGGAAAGCTTGTTCCTAAATCTCCATTGTGTCCAATTTGGACTTCAGACTTCCCTATTCCTTCTCTATACATTTATCTGAAATACAGTGGGAAAGGTGCTTTTGAGCAGTAGTTATCATTTAAGCTCCTTATTAAGTGAAGTTTTCTCCTATTTCCTTTCTGTGGATCACGAAGTATTACTGAAGGATCTATTATGCAACTGTTGAGGACTGCATTCCCATGGGAACACTAAGTTATTTGTTGCAATGGGAACCAAGACATGGGTCCCTGCTCCACAGCACTGGTCAAACACTGTAACATCTTTGACTTGTGTGAAGAAGAGACATAACTAACACATTCAAATTCCAACCTTTAAATTTTCACTTAAGAGGAAAAAGCAGGAAAAATCTCACCTGGATTCTTTCCATTATCTAACATTAAAAGCCACCCTAGGCTTACAGCCTTTTGCTTCACATGTACTTGATTCATTATCCCCAAACCAGAGGGTACAAGATAGCCCTGCCCCAAGGGTGACCTGATATTTAATTCCATGTTTTTCATTTATTTATATATGAAGGTCGGTGTGGGTAAGAATACTCAAAATCAGAAAAAAGGGGCAAAGAAAAGTGAAGTAAACCCTCTTGTTTAAACTATAGACATTATAAAAACCAAAACCAAACCAGCAGCTAAAAAGAGCTGTATTTCTATCAAAAATTGCCAGGTTTTTGTTTGTCTTTTGTCTCCAATGAACTTTGCTAGAAAATGACAGTATAGATGCTCACAAACTCAGTTAGGAATGTACTGTGTCATCCAGTACCCAAATAAAGTATTGCATTTGCCTTTCTGCATACCTCCCTAGGAGGGTCTAAAATGAGCATTCTCAATTAGAATTAGTGCTGGTGCTATTTATTAGGGCTTGTACAGCTGTGTTACACTTTTTTCTATTCACATGTTCCCTTACAGTTAAAGAACAAGCGTAGCTTGCTGTAAAATCATAACTTGAGAAGACAAAAGAAATGCATAGGAACACATAAAAGCTGCCCAGTTTTGCATTGAGATCCAGCAATGAATATCTGAAGTCCACTTATTCATTTTTTCATATCTTCCGTATGCCTCTTGAGAAAGCAACAAATCATTGTGCTATAACTGCATATATTGGAAAGGCAAAAAAACCAGCACCAGAACAAAACCTCTAAAAGCATCTAAATGTTGACATTTTAAAAATGAAACTAATTTGATAATTAAGTCAGAGCAGCTTGGAACCACATGGACATTTTGTAAAAAGTTTTTTTATTTTCACAAACTTTTAATGTAAAACACCTTTACAGTTTCTAGAAAGTGAAGCGCTTTAAGGTATTGCTGTTGTGTGCAGTAAATTCCTAAGGCAAACAGTGACTGAACTGGTAGAAATGCAACTCTGGAATAATTTCATACCATAAACTCTATTCCATACTATATTCTTACTCAAAGGTAATCCCCCATGGCCATCAATTTACAGATAAAAATAGCAACCTGAATTTGGAAGTCAGAACTGAGCAAGGACTGAACACAAACCTAAATTGAACTGATGTTTTTCTAAGAATTTAAAAATTCTTAGAGAATTTGGAATTCACTTTGCCCAGGACAGCAGAAACTATACTTCAGCCTCTCATATAAAACCCTTATCAGAGTCAGCAATAAATAGCACAGATATTTTAAGATACACAACAATAGTAACACAGGTGTTTCTTTTATGAAAACTCATGAATTTTCTATCAATCAGCCCTGTCAGTCAGCTTTTTCAGAACTTACAAAATTGCAATTGGTAATTGTATATTATACATTCAAAAACATAATTAAAAAGCTTTCTGTCCCAGGACATGTAAATAACACACCTTTGAAGATGCAAGCTTAATGGTACAAAAATCAGATAGCTAGAGATCTGTGTGCTAAAAGAAATTTGAGAAAGTACCTAAATTCAAATAAGCACCAAGAGCAAACCACTATTAAAATAATTTCCATTTAGGCAATGTAGCAGAAAAAGTACTTAAAAACACAGCTAAAAATACCTACTGTGACTCAGAATCATTGAAAATCCACAATAAAAACAGCCAGTAATGTGCACCTGCGACCCTTTCACTCTTTTCTGTAAAAGTCTTCATTTTTAAGAGAAACTAGTTGTAATTCAGGACCTGAAAGCAGAAGATGCCAGAAGTTTCCAGCCTGCTGAGAAACAGCAGTTTTCTGCTGTAACAAAGCAGCAAACAGAAAACCAATCAGGAATCCTGTTTGCACTGGCTTAAATATTGCTTAAAAATAAGATGTGGGCTGTTTGCTGCATTACTAGGAGCAGTTATTTATCTCTGCACCATTCAGCAAAGAAAATATGATAGGAACCAAAAATTCACAGTAGTAGCAAAAGGCAGTATGACATTCAGGTGTTAAGTACAGAATGGGAAAATTTATTGTGAGAATTGTATTGAAAAAACAGGTATAGAGTAAAAAGCTTTTAAAACCGGGGTTGAATAAAGGAAATGGTTCTGTATTTTCCTACCTTCCTATGATGGAATTTAAAAATGCTAAAATAATTCACTTTTTTCTTTTTGATTTTTTTTAATTATATATTTTAAATAAAAGCAAAAAGGTTCTGAAATTTCAAGATCAATATGTGAAGGAAGGTTTTTTTTTCTTTTTTTTTCAGTAAAAGGAAACATTAGTATTTTTTTTTTAAATATCCCCTTATTTTCAGGTTTTTGTTTACTCAATTTGGAATTTTGTTACATAATTTCTACCAAGACATAGAAGAATTTAATTTTTATTGAAGCTTGTTTAGCATTTTTATGGTAGTTGGAGAATTTTCTTGTCTATTGATGTGATCTTCTTAAGTTTAGCTTCAAACTAAGCTGGAGTCAAACAAGAAATTTTCAGCAGCTGAGACATATTTACATTGTTTGACAGTCATCATGTTGGCTGTGCAATCCAATCTTTCCTTTTGTTTACCTCCAGACAGAAGGGTGCTGATATTACTATGCTGCCTACACCAGATATGCAGGGCTATGATCTTCCTGATCCTAAACCACTTTGTGATTGCCTGTAGCATCAACAGTAAAACTTCCATAACCTAGGTGCTTTGTCAATAAGCTCTCAAGGACACCTATAACAAATAGAAGTTGTAGTTAACTCTCCATTCTAGGTATTTTTTATTAAAGCCTGCACAGAACATGCAAAGGGAATTCTGCTTGCTATGCCAGGTGAAATTCCTAACTCTCAAAGCAACTTTATCGTAGTGATTCCAGTAGTGGGATACTTCAGGGGCACATCTGATCAAGTAATCAGACTCCTTAATTTTCTTTAATATGTCAGCAAACTGTGCAAGGCATGAATGTTTCATGGTCCTTCCAGTATCCTCCTTGCCTCTTAACATCCTCCATGCTCCTTAATATTGCTTTTGGTGGATGCTAACCCTGAGTGATGTCTGAATACAAGCACTGAAATGCAGCTTCAAGTACATATCTTGACCAGCTATTTTTGGGCAGTTAATATGTCTTGATATAACAGCACATATGCTACAGTTATAGATCTTGGCTCAACTACATTAATTTTCTCCAGTGGCTTGGATTTAAACTTTGCAGTTATTTATTAAGCCACCTTGGAAGCAGTTTACCTTTAGGCTTACCGCATGTTTGCATTTTTCTGTCAGTTAGAAGAGCAGAGATGGAATTTAATATTTAAGAAGTTACATTCCCCTTTTACTTTTCAGTTGGGATTGGTTTGTATTATTTTGTTGGGGTTTGCTTGGTTGTCTTTTAAATGGTGGGACCAGTCTTCTAGGTGGTTAAAACCCACACTTCCCAGAGCTGACTGAAAATTTGTAAGGTTCTATCAAAAACTGACATGTCTTCCTTTTAAGAGTATTTAACTAATTCTTCTTAGAAAATACCTCTGTGAGGTATTGTTAGCTTCAGCAGGTTGAGTTTTTTTTTTTTTTTTACAATAAAGGCCACTGGAGACTTTAATTTTATTTATTTGGTGGGGAGGTTTGAGGGGGAGGGGTGTTTGGTTTTGTGGGGTTTTGGTTGTTTTTTTGTTTTTTTTTTTTTTTTTCAAATGGATTTTGCTTTATAAATCCACAGAAATTCCATGGAAGGAAAGTTTTTAATTAGTTCCTATGAAAACTTGTAGTTGCTTTTTTTTTTTGCCCATGGTATATTGTCTGTTGGCTGCTGGAGGACCTCCTTTTGAAGATGATTATACCTTGATCACTGTTAGTTTTTAAAATATAGGATGTATGATTTCTATGAAATCACAGATGACCTCAGCATATATCTAGTCTTCATACTGATTTACAGAAGACAGCCAACATCTCAATCACCTCAGTGCATGCCCTGGCCTGGCTCTGCTGAATACCAGAGGTCTTGCCTAATCTTCCTTTGTAAACAACTATATGTCTTGTTTGAGATTACTGAAGAAAATCAAGGGGCCATATTAGATCAAATATTGATCCCAAAGTAGTATGCTGCACTTCTCTTATGTTTTTAATAGCTGCGCTAATAGCACTCTGCTCTTACTGCTGCTGAGAGGCAGATGCTTCCAGCAGCTTCCTGATAGAAAGTGCCCTAAACACACACTTGTTCCCACATCAAAGATTTCATACTGTATATTTATTTTGGGGTTTATAATGGCTATTGCAACTTGTATGCCCTATGATAAATAAATAACAGAAAAGCTATGATTTTCTATTTTTACAGGGGAACAACTTCAGAAATGTTGAAAGAAGGTTGGAACTGATCTATGGTTTATTATTGAAGAGTGCTAAGAAAATCTTTCTGAAACACTTCATACATTTGTATTACAAAGTAATATAAGCCTGTGACTTAATTCATAACATTATTGCTCAATTACTGGTGTCTTTGAAAACAAAGCAAATTAATCTCACACATGCAAATCTACATAATGTGTGAAAGTAATGCATGAGCTGACTGAGTTTCCTATACACTACTGAGAACAGCATACGCTCAACCTTAAAGTAAAATGTTCACGTCCAAGCCCCTCAACTTCCTGACAGAACTCTCAGTTAAAGAAGTCAGGAATGGAACATTTAAATTCAAATGTCCAAGGGGAAAAAAACCTTCAAAGTCCACAGACGGCAGTAAAAAGTAGATTACTGCAGTCTGACTGGTAAAAGACATTGATTAGTGAAGAAAATGTCTGAGGGGAATATGGCCAACAAATTTGACACGCTGGAAATGCTGAACTTACTCTGAGTTAGAACACATTCGGCAATCTTCCTATGTTAGTATATAAGGTTGTTTTCCTTTCTCAGTTATTTGAAACCTATTAATTGAAATTCAGCTACATTTTGAGTTGTTTCTCCTCACAATTCTATTTCTATACAAAACACTTTTTAAAGAATTTAGACTCATCACTGGGCCGTACTTGCATTGCTGTCAGTGCAGTTTCTGTGTAGCAATGGCAGGATGAAGGCCTTTGGTTCGCTCTGATCAAACTCCTCTATCAGGAGGCTATAGAAAATATGTGTTTTGTCATTTGTTTCCCTTCATGGACCAAAAAACTGCTGCTCAGCCTGCCACTAACACAGCCTTAGCTGCTAGAAGCAAAATGACTGTTGGCATGGGCAGGGAAGAAGAAAGGATACCAGAAAGATAATGGATTTCAGAAGGGTGGATATCTAAGGGTTTTAAACCACTCATGTCCACTGGCCCTTTCTTCTGGAGTGTATGGTAGCAGAGCCCTCCAAGTGGCAAATGGAATTGATAACGCAATGGTAACAATAATCACTTATCCAGAACTGTGGGATATGGTTAGACTCTTTAGAAATCTTCTAAACATCCCTAGTAAGGTGCCTATATATTCAGGGCTTATATGTGAGACAGGATTTTTACCATTGTGAATTCCAGTGCAGGGAAAGGTATTTATTTAAAACCTCCAAAGGCCTTTGCCAGTGATGTGTAGTGAATATTAACAGTGAAAGTGTTTTTTTTTTTTTTTGTTTGTTTTTTTTTTATAATATCTTGTTTTATCAAATGTAAAGAGGCTTTTTACTGCATTTCCCTTAAAATCTAAATAACACAGCAGCATGCCATTAGCTACCTCTAGAGTTAACAGAGATCGCATTTGTGGTTGAAAGCATGGATATGATCCTGGGGATCACACATAGTGTAATTTGCAACAACATAATTTATCACAGGTATTATCTAGCCCAGTATGCTGTCTCCAGCAGTAGCAGAAAGACACTACCTGGAGAGAGTACATAAGCCTAAACTTTCTGTAGTCTGTTCACCTAGTACTGTTTTATAATCCCAGATACTGCACGCACTACCCAGCCTTCCCTTTTACTATTTACTCATCTGTTGCCTATGGGTTTTGCCAATTATTTTTGAATCTGCTGATGAGGCCTTGTCTACAAAACCTCTTGGGGTAATACTTTCCAGAAGACTACTTTATCTAGCTGAGGGTGCTGGAAAGTACTTACTTCTGTTTGCCACTTGTAATAATTTCACCCAGGTTGCACAGTACTGTAGAATTTGGTGAAGAATCATTCTCATCCACTTTTTTGTCTTATCTACTGCATTTCAATTTTGTAAACCTCAGCCATGGACCCCCTCATACTTCAGTTCTCCACCCTGAAGAGTTCTAGAGTTCCAGCTTTTTCATTCTATTTTCACAAGGCAGCTGCTTGCTCATGAGAGTTGCCTCTCTCTGTACCTTTTCTACCTCTGCCCTTCAGCATTGCAGATGAAACCTGGCCACTGCCACAGTGAAGCCTAAGGCTTCATTGGTTTCTTTGGCTACTGCTGCATATTGAACTGAGAACTTCAGAGAACGGTCAACAGTGACTCCATAAGCTGGTTACTGAGTTGTGGTGCCAACTTGTGGCTCAGTTTCATGTAAGCACAAGTTAGGTTATTTTCTCTAAATGCATTATCATATGGCTTGTGTCTCCTTCTCTTTCCCCTTCACTTCAGGGACTTGGTGTAATAGTATCAGTTATTCCTTACGGGAATACGCATTTCTCAATCCCCTGTGTCTCATTTCCCTGTTCTGACAAAAACTTCCTTTGCCTTCTGTTCTCATTCCCTCCAAAGGTAGTCTCCACAGCAGTGGGATTTATGTGCCCTGTGTTCCTGCTCTCATATACCAGATTTCCCCACTTTATTCCCCGTACCACCATCCCTGTGATCCCCATCCTTCATTCCCCTACTTCCAGCCTGTTGGGTTTCTGTAGGAGACAGTCCCCTTCCAATCCCTACTCCACATGTACCTCCGCAGCAGAGGGTCCTTAAATGCTCTTTTTCCACCACTCTAACCACTCTCCTTGTACTTTTTTTTCTATTTTAGTTCCATTTTTTCGTAAAATTCAATGAACTCATGCTCCCTGCCCCCCACAATGATTTGAACATTGTCCTAAACTTTGGAACTGATTAGATGTGTGTTTTGAAAACTGTGCTACAGATACATCACAATAATCTGATACATATTTTTAATTGGTATTTCAGGCCATAAGTATTTTTCTCCTAATCTTTCAGCTTGGGCTCATTTTCCTCACTTTTTTTCTCAAAACTGTTTCTCAAGAAGCAGTAAAACTGTCACATAAAGGATCATAAACCATGAAGAAATAACCTTTACCTTTTATTTATGTCTTTACTAAAACTTCCAAGTTACATCCCTTGAAAATTAGTTTTGTAAGCAATAATAATAATAGTAATAATAAATTATCAAAAATCAATGTGTATTCTATCAGGAATATTACATACTTGACTATACAGCAAAGTTACCTAGATCAGCAAACTTGAAAGGTAAGGATGCTGGAATGTAGCTTTGAGTTACTCAGGGAGATGGGAGAGAAGAGATAATCTGAGCACTGCCATCAGGAAGAAGGGTGAAAATGCAAAAGAAAACCGAGGGGACCAAGGTAAAAGTCTGAGAGTCAGGGCCAGTCACTGGTATGTCACAGCTTCAGATCATCAGCAGTGTGGAATTATAGAGCATACATTTGAAAAAGAAAGATTTTACTAGATCCTTCCCAAGTAATATGAAAAGAGACTGGTAAAGTGCTGAGTTATTTGTGGAGACCAAAGCTGCACGTCTTCTATGTGCTTCGGAATTGTCAGCTGCCTGGCCAGGGCACAGCAGCATAGGAGATACTTAAATCTGTATTACAATGTAGAAGAAAATGCAATGCTATGGATATTTTTGCTGAGCAAAGCTGGAAAGAAAGAGGAACAGCATCCAGCTTTAGATGGGTGTCTGCCTCTGAATAATTTATAGTTCACTGGTTGATGAAGCAGATGTTGCCACCACTTACTTGCTAATATCCAATTTGGAAATCTGTGTCTGAGTGATGCTGATTTCTTTTGAATGCTGGAATTACAAGGCCTTGTTATTTTAGGCATTATTTATTTATTTACTTTACAATTCCATGCAATTTACACAGCATGGGTAAAAAAGTTTCCTATATGTTTATCTCTCTTTGTAAAGGCAGTGATATTTGACAAGCTTTGAAGAGATTTCTCATAGACAAAGAGATTTGAGAATGATGACATGGCTATCCCTGAAGAGAATGATTATGCAGACTTCAAAAAATAAATGTTTTCCTTACCGTTGCCTTAAAAGAGACATTTGTTGCTTTGACGGACAGTTTTCTGCACTCTCTAGACAGAAAGAGTCCACAGTTGGGAGCCACTCCCTCTAGACTCAGGACATCTTTTGGCCTCCTGATCTATCTACAGTTGTATGATGATGGAGGTGCAAAATGTTCTGAGAAATTCCCCAGAGGCTGCCTACTGCTCCTACAGAGCTCCAGCTGCAGCCAGAAATACCTTAGCCCTCTGCTATCCCAAATCTGAGGGTGCACTCAGAAAACTGCCTTTTCTATTTCACCTGCTGTCTATCTCAATATCAATAGCTCCAGGTGAAAGAATTATATAATCTATTTATTTCATCAGTTCACACAGTTATGCACACTGCATAGCTTATAGCTTCTTATAATACATCACATGCAGGCTGCTGCTAGATGGACTAAGAATATAGTGTATGTCATGGCTTACAGAGAACACAGAATGAGGAAACAATTAGTGAACATGATTCATTCCCTTTTAAATACTATAATCTTCATCACATCATCTTTTGTTTTCATAAAGTGATGCAGCACAGTTACCTACATAATCTTGTCTAATAATCTATCTCATTGTATGTCAGTCTGTCAGGGAAATTGCTTCCTTGCTCGCACTTCATTTGATGTTACTGACAAGCAATTTTTCCTTTCCTGATTATATTCACCTACATGAAACTGAGCTTTTTTTTCTGTGGCAGTTTTTGCTGAAGGCTGTGTTAAGAGTTCAGATTAAGATAAACTCCCAGTGCTCTCCTCTCATGTCTAGTGAAATAAATGAAGCTTTTTTTTTTACCGCAGTAATCTTGACTGTACATACTATTGTACGAGATATCACCAGAGTAGCAAGTTATCACTATACAAATGTTGTCCAATATTCTGAGAACATAGTATTCATACTGTAAAGACGCTTTTTTTTTTTTTGTGCAGCAGCAATTTTCTCTGCCTGCAAAAGCAGAACTCAGTAAAGCCTCTTAATTCCTGATAGGGCAATAGGCTTTGTAGTATGTTTATAAATCTAAAACAATGCAACGTTGTCATGTTTATTCTTATTGGTCTTTTCGGAAGGCAAGGAGTCATAAACACAGTTTAAAACCACACCAGGAACTCCCATTCAACAAATACTTCGGGAGCTTTTAATTTCTAACAATTATCTACAGTTCTTAGGTTCGAAACACAGTAGTGACTGCGAAAGGAAGAGCGTGATCATGTAATTCTTCTTGCCACATATGTCCTCCAGCCTAGAAAAATCACACTGAGGGGGCTGTTTTGGAAGTTCTTTGCCTTGGACCCATCACATTCTCTATCTGACTGCTGCGTGTGTCTGTCCCCAAGCCTCGTTCACCAAACCGAACACCTCAGAGCAGGACAGAGCTTCCTCCCGAGTAACAAACACTGCACGTTCCGCCCAGCATCCTCTCCCACACCTCCTAGACCCGGTTTCTGAAGCCGCAGCTGCACGAGGTGGCTCGGCCCTGAGGTACGTATCCCGGCCCTCAGGTGAGAGGCCCGGTGCTGTGGTAAGGGGCTGGCAGAGCCCGGCCGCCGCCTCATCAAACGCTCCGCGAGCCCTCCCGGAGCCGCAGCCCTACTCGTTTCGGCGGCAGTAGCCGCAGGTCTGCCGCTGCTCAGACGCTGCCGGCGCGGGCATCACCTCAGTTTCAGAGCCTTCCTCCGGCCCAGCGCGATGGACCGGCGCGGGGAAGGTCATCCCCGAGGCCAGCGAGGCGGGAATCGCGGCCGCCTCGGTCCCTTTAAGCTCCAGCTGCGCCTTCCTGCGGCGCCTATTTTTAGCTCGCCCTCTTGGTCGCATCCAGCTCTGCCCCGTTTCTTTGCGCTCCCCCCTTTTCCCACCCCCCGGTGGTACGTTCCGGCGGCAGCGGGGGCACTGAGCATGTCCGAACGCGCTCGGCAGCGGCCGCCGAGCCGGGGCTGCGCTCGCGCGCCGCGCTCCCAGGGCGGGAAGGGGCGCGCGCG
>JASSUY010033170.1:0-111697 GCA_032466535.1 Forpus xanthops
GGAAGGTGTCCCTGCCCATGGCAGGGGGTTGGAACTGGATGAGCTTTAAGGTCCCTTCCAACCCAAACCATTCTGTGTTTCGATGACAACTGGAGTTTCGTAGTTCAGCTGATTCCATGCTCCTTGAACCAGCATCTCAGCGCAGGTTTAAGACAAAAAGGCATAGTCACTTTAGCACACCCCTGTCAGCATTACAAAATACACTCTGTTTTTTTTATTGCCTCATTAACACCAACCAACAGCTAATGGACAAAAACGCAACGCTTTACCCAGAGCAAGGCGGGCGGGACACAGAAGACGACGACTATGACCATTGCACCTCAGCCCTGCCGTCGGCGCGCTGCCTGCCGGGAAATGGAGTCTTCGCTGGCCTCCGCCGCTCCGTGCCTCGCTGCTGCTTAGCTGCATCGGCCTACAGGTCCCACAATGCATCGCGGCTGCAGGCCGCGCTTTGCGGCGCACTGGGCAGTGGAGTTTTCCCGCGGTGCTCCGGCGGTGAGGTGAAAGCGGCAGGGCGGCTGTAAGGACTACAACTCCCGTCGGGCTGTGCGCCGCGGTGTTGTGCGGCGCCGTACCGTGCGGTGCCGGCTGCTTGTGTGGCGGCCTCCCGGTTACTGCCTATGGAGCTTGACGTAGCCGGGCCGCAGCGCGGTGCTGAGAGCTCGGCCCCAGGCCAGCGGTAACGCCATGGAGAGCCGGTGCTATGCGTGTGCGTCCAAGTTCTCTGTCTTCAAGAAAGAGGCAAGTCCGGCTGATGAGGGTTAGGGGCGGCCGGTGCGGCGGCCTGCCCCGTTGGGCGGGGGTCTGTAAGGGAGCTGCGTCGCTCGGCACCGAGGAACGCTTCCGCAGCAGCTTGCTTCCCGAGCTCCCGTGTGCCAAGCTCAGTATGTCTGTAAATATGGGTGGGTACTGCAAAAACAGAAAACTGCCATTGAACGTCATACGGCTAATACGATATTTGGTCATTGTCGCAGAAAATTCCTCCCTCCACACACACACTTCATTGTGCCATGGGATGACATGGTAGCTCTGCTTCCAGCAGCAGTTATAGGCTAGTGCTTGAAGGCTCTGGAGGGTCTTCATATCTTCAGAAGCAGCTAGTGATAAAACTCTTTAAAAATCAGCATAACCCCTGCATTAGTTTCAGTGCACATTGGCATGTGCACTGTGCCTGCATGCAGTCATCCAGGGCAATGGGCTGTGTCGGTGACTGGGTGATGAAGCTTCCTCCTGCCCCTCTCTTGTGTCTCTGCAGTGTGGATGCAAGAACTGCGGACGGTCGTTCTGCTCAAGCTGCCTTAGCTTCAGTGCTGTTGTTCCCCGCTGTGGAAATGCTCAGAAGAAGGTGTGCAAGCAGTGTCATGAAAAACTAACTGGGTAAGATGGGAGCGTTTCTTCACCGAAAGACAGCGTCCTGCTTTCCTTGGTTATTTTGCATCCCAGTCTTTTGTTGCAGATTTCTGCATGAGAGCTGTGCCTTGAACTTGTGCATGCACATTGCTTGTACCCTAGAGTTTCAAGCCAGGCCGTTATTAAACAGCTTTACAGAAGCTGTGCAGTCCAAAGATAGGAATCAGGATTTGTGGCCATTCTCCATGGTGACAGAGTAGTCTGACAGATCCAGGTTTAAATCTTTATGAATAGACACTGAATGCCTGCAGATATTTTAGCTGGAAAAGATCAAATTAAGCCCCAATGTATTTTTGCCCAGAAATGTACACTCCTTTGAAAGCACTGTCAGCTTTTTTTCAGGTTTGTAGTAGTTGAATGGCCCAACAATAAGATGTTTAAAGCGTTATTACCTCAGTGGGCAAACAGAGACACAAATCCTCATTGATGAAAACTCTCTGCATTGTGTGGCCTGAAGGCTTAAAATTACATAGCATAAAACCAGTTTGCTTTTAAAAGGAAAAAAAAATTGCAGTCATTATCCAGAGATGCCTTTTGGAAATAAATAAAATGTATTTCAGCAGCATGGGTTATACATATGAACAAGTAAGACGAGCAAAGTGTACATGAGAACTTCTCTCACAATCAGTCCTGTATCGTCCACTTCCTTCTTTTGCATTTCTCTTAACTCTTTTCCTCACTTACCTTTTGTAGCGAGGAATTTTCACCAGCAAGTGAGGAATTTTCTAGCTTTGCAAGTGTCTAAAGGAGAAGATTCTTTCATTAGCAAAGGTCTTCATTTTAGAAGCAATGGCTCATGAAAGCTGTAAACTGTTGATGATGAAAATACAGTATTTGGTCTTTCAGTTTTGAATTTGTCTTATTTCCCTTAACAATTCCAAAGCCACTAAAAAAAACAGGGCAGCCCTTCTCCATGCTTCTTTTAGGGCTTTTTCCTCATCTGTTTAATATCAGTACTACAGAGTTACAGAGGAATTAAAATCCTCCCTGCCTGGATAGCAGGTAGGTAATACATGTAGGCTGCAGCTCTGTAAGCTGCATGTATTATTGTTCTTCATGCAAATAGCTTTTAGAACTGAAACCTTAGAACTGAAAAGTGGTCCAGCAACAACTTTGCATTCATTTGTTACTCCGCAGGCCTTGGCACAGCACAGATGTAGTTGTAGCTGTGCCTTCTAAGAATGAATAAAACATGCTAACTACCTTACATAGGGTTGTAGCTGAGCAACTCAACCTGAATAGAGCAGTATAGAAATAGTTACCCAAGATGTGTTTGTGGTGTGCAGTGTTTAAGTGTGCTGGAAGATGTTGTTATGATACTTGTCCATTATATAATTCTGTGTTTGTTGAATGCCACAGCTCCTCTCATAGTGTACTGTTGCATGGAAGCTAATTACACTGGGAGTCTGACCTAGCTACTCACTATCATGCTCTCTGAACTGGGAGGTGCAGGCTGTGGGAGGCAAGGGTATTCAGCCCCACCTCCTTCAGGTCATTGGTGATCATGTTAAATCACATTTTGTCCAGATGCAAAACAACTGGACCAAAGGAATAGAAATAAAGTCCCTGCTGTCCCAGGCAGATATTATCTTAATCCTTTCCATAAGCTTATAAAGCTCTCCTTATTAATGAGGTTATGAAAGGGGCTGTATGAGGAGGTCTAGACACAGATACTGGTTCTTCTTGATTTGAGAGACTAAATGATTGAAGCATTGCCAGTATCTTGAGTTCAGAGAAATCGTTGGTTTTGTCTTCCAGGGAGGGATCTCAAAGCAGTTCAGCAAAATGGTCACCACCAGAAAACTACAAAAAGTGAGTTGCACTTGCCAAAGACTGTGCTGCAGAGTAGCCTTTCAGGCCCTTGCTCCTTTTCCCCTGTAGAGACCAGCAAAAGTGGGGATTGTGATGTGGGTATTTGCTTGTTCAGAAATAAGCATGGGGCTTTGGGGTTTTGTTTGTATGTCTGGGGTGGGTGGGATGTGTGCTCTTTCAATAGACTCATGAGCACCCATCTGCCTACTTTGTCTGTGACTGACTGGGGTTGGCTTAGAAACAGGGGCCTGACATAGTCCTTGTCTCCTTGGAAATGGTGCCAGGTGTGATGCTCCTATGAGCTCAGGCTCTCTTTACTCTTGGGAGTACCTCATTATGTCATTATGGCAGAGCCTGGTACAGGAGGGAGTGGTTTCTGTTCTGTTGCACAGTGACATTCTTCAAATAGCCTGTTGGGTTCACAGAGGGTGTTTTTGTATCTCAGAGTTTAAATCCCTGTTGTCAATTGTTGTACTTTTTTTCCATCCTTGTCACAGGCGTGTGGCAGCTTTTGAGGCTAAGCAAAACCAGATGAAAGAACAACAAAAAGCAGCTGCTGTGAAAGTCCCAGGTCAAGCAGGTTCCAGGTACCAGGGGCTCTCTAAAGAGGATAGAGCTATTGCAGAGAGACTGGAGAAGCTCAGGGAGGAGAGGAGACCAAGTGAGTTTTGAAGAAACCACAGATACCTTGGGTGGAAATACTGCTACTTGGGAAATATAGAATCTGGAGGGAGAGGAAAGGCTTTTTTAGAGAATTGAAGGGTTAAAATTGGACAGAGCATCCAAGTCCTGCTGCCAGAATGGCCAAATTCCACATGATCTTAGTTTTCCAGTTTATTTATTCTTCTTGAGGTTTCCCTTGAAACTACTTCTCTGTTTTGGGAGAGTATCTTACCTGTAAAATCACTCTTCTTGGATTAAAAGCCTGTGTCAAGCCCAGTAGGAGCAGAAGGAAGTGAGGGTCTTGGGCCAGACTCTTTTGCAGAAGGTTTCCTGTGGAACATTGTCCTGGGCAACAAGAGTTCGAGTCTCTGAGGGATTATATTCTGGCCAGCCTTGCCTCACAGAGGAGAAAAAGGGCTCTCATCTCATCCACAACTGGGTTGGTTCTGGGTTCTGAGATCACCGGTTCTGGGACAGCTTTGTGGTGCTTGTGGGAGAATAAACTATTTTTAAAATAATATGTGATCTCTAAAAGGAAAAGAACGCACTGTGAAGTGGTTACCTCATTATCGCAGAATCATGGAATCATTTAGATCAGGAAAGATCATCAAGTCCAACCTTGGTATAAACCTAATAAGTCCACCACTAAACCATATCCCTAAGCACCACATCTACATGTCTTTTAAATACCTCCACAGATGGTGACTCAGCCACTTCCCTGTGCAGCCTGTTCCAATGCTTAGTAGCCCTCATAGTAAAGAAATTTCTCCTAATACCCAATCTAAACCTCCATGGCGCAACTTGAGGAAATTTCCTCAATTATGTGGCAGGGAAGGGTTTCAGTCTGGTGTGCCTCGGATTACAATAAGAGATGTGGAAGCAATGGGCTGTACCACCTAAATGACGCTTATTTCTATGACTGTCCCTAGTGTCCTGAGTCAGCTGATTGCCAAATGACATTACCCTAATGCTTGTCTTTCGGGTAGGAGATAAACTGTGAAGGAGGCAGGGACTCGGAAGAAAAGGATAGCAGTTAGTATTAGGGAAGTCTCCAAGTCACTACACTATGACCCTTCATTCATGTCAGGGGCTGAGGGAGGGTTTTGCTCAGTGTCCTGAGCAAAAGTCAGTCTGATTACAGACGGAAATACACTTTTAAGGGAAAAAAAGTGAAGCCTTTTTTTTTTCAATAACAGAATAATCTCCTCCCTTGGCTTATTCTGAATTGCAGAGTACATCCCTACTCAGGCTGAGATCGAAGCTAGGCTGGCTGCCCTGAAGGAGGACTGCTGGCGACCTATTCCATCCACACAGGAAATGGAGGACAGGTTGGCTATCCTGCAGGGGAGAGATCCTCCTTCCCAGGCTCCCAGACCTGTAAGTTCCCTCAGCTCTTTAGCCAGCTATGTATTCTAAGCTGACAGAGTAACTGGTGTCCCAGCATGTTGGCCATTCTTCCTTCTTCAATTTCTTTGCATCCAGGTGACTCCCTTCAGAAATCTCCACATTTCCTGTCTGTGTCATTGCTCCAGAAGAAAATGCCAGTCTTCACCAGTTCACTGCTTCAATTTGAATGCAGTGTGTTCCTTTATGTCAAACGTAGTTCATGTGTTTATTTCTTATAATAAATGCTATTTTTTCCTCTCAACCCATTTGTATGGCTGAGCAGGCTGATATTTTTTCAGAGCTGTTTGTATGTGTTTGGGCTTATCACCTCCCCCTTCTAATTGTATCTTGTAGTTGTTACTGCATCCCAGCTGGGGAAAATCCTGTTAATTATTCCAGAGTGATTAGTCTGAGATTGCAAAGTAATGATTTGATATCCCTTTAAAGCCTATATGAATGATCTTTTTCCTGAGTAATCATTTCCTTATGCTCCCTTCCCAGCAGTGCTGTACACCCAGCTGTTACCATAGGCCTCAGTGAGGCTGCTGGCTGGCACTGTTGAGAATGTCACTTTATTTCACTAGAGGTGCTGATTTACGTTGCATGTAGTGGCAGAGATGGGGTTTGGGCCCAGCAGCATGTACTCCTGTACATTCAGCACCACTTTTCCTTGGTTGGGTGACCACATTTAGGGTTGTGCACATTCAGTACCTCTGAGAATGAAGCCTTGAAACTCTTACACCAGATAACCGTAAGCTGAGACTCTCAAGATCAGTGGATACATCTTTTTATGCATCACCTAGGGTGATATTGGTTACTTTTCCTTTGATTGAGTATGCCACTTCCCTCTCATTTTCCTTTTTCTATGCCCTCCTTATTTCTTAGCTATATCAACCTCCTGATACCAGAAGTCTGGTCCAGCAGACAGATGACCTGTTAACTCAGTTGTCTGAGGAAGTTGCCATTGATGAGCATTACAAATCAAGAGTCCAGCCTCAAGGTATCTATTTTGGCTTCCAAAGACCTGTTTCTGTCTAATAATGTATATGCTATAGTGAGAAAGGAACATACGCCTCCCTATCTAGCTTACAGGTGAGTTTGTCCTTATCTCCCCCTTATGACTTCCACATTGATTAAGAGGAGCCATGTGGCTCAGTACTGGGTTTCATTTTTCTTAGAGATGGTTCATTCTTCTCAGGGTTGTATTATTCAGATTGCTCCTCCTTGTTCCTCTAAAGAGACCCTTCCCTGGGGAGGAGATGTTGCTACTCCTAACACACCTGTGCTCTGTTTCAAAACACAGGAATCTGTGATACCATTATCCTCCTGGCTGCAGTGTTTTCTCTGTAATCTCACTGTAAAACACAGATTAGCTCACTTCTCTTCAAGTACAGTGCAGATCATACTGTGGCGTGCTTTCTTCCATTATCATCCAGGTTAATGGAGAACATCCCATTGCATTTGTTGTGTCGTCTGTGCCCAAGGAGCATTGCAGCTGAGTCACCAGCACATTCTGTGTGTCTGTTTGCAGCTGTTAGTAGCCAAAGTTTGAATGATCTCAATCGGGAAAGTGGAGATTGTATTTACCCTGCAAATCTGGACCCAAAACAGCTAGAGGAAGAGAAGAATAAACTTCTGGCAGAAGCTGCTGCTGAGCTGAGGGAAGAGAACACTAGGCAGGAAAAGATCATACAAGTTGCTAAGAGACTGGCAGCACTCAAAGGCGAGGACCCAGAAAAAGGTGGGTAGCAGACATGAATACAGTGCCAAGTGAGGAACCAAATTCCTGTGACAGAGTAATTCCCTTTCTGAGAGGTGTTTCTCCATTTTAATTCCTCTGTTCTGTAAGAAATAGAGATTTGGTTCTGTCTGTAAAGCTGTATGGGTTGATTCATCGTTCTTTGTTGAGGGTAAAGGCTGGAGTTGTAAGGTCAGACTGCTTTCTTGTACCCTTTGAGATAATTCTAGCATGCTCTGGTGAGCTGAACAAAGCTTTTTAAAGGAAACCCCTGGTTTTGATGAGGATTTTTTTCCCTTCCCTCTTCCACTGTTAAAAACAAACAGTAATGCTCTTTTTGAGGAGATGCCATCTGAAAGTATCTGTCTGTGCCAGAGCCAGAATGTCAAAACCGACTTATACCACATAGGACTAGCTGGCTCATAAGTGGGTACAAAGTTAGAGACAGGTGTGGGTTACAGTCTCCTGTGTCTTACTCTTGCAGTTACACTGGAGACCTATAAAATTCCTGATAGTGATGAGGAAGTGGCTGAGGAGGAAGCCATTCGCAGAGTGCTGAAACAGGTCAGAAGTGGCAGCTGTGGCTTTGTTTATCTTTCTCAATTATTCTCAGTGTGTATGTTACCTGGTGAGAGTGCAAAGGGTGTATTTCTGTTCCTGGGCAGAGTTTTGTTCCTTTGCCTCCTAGTGCTTTTCCAATGTACTAACTCTCATGAGCCATTCAGCTACAGGTGATTGACAGCATCAAGTCTGTCAGGTTGTGTTTCTCATTCATGCTTAGCTCGTCTTGTGGTGTGTATCTCCTCTGCAGCCCCAGTGCACTGGTACTTCCTTACTTCTTGTTTCATCATCTTCCCCACCCAGCTAGAACATGGCTGATGAGATTTGTGCTGCTTAGCTTGCTTACGCCTAGGCTTCTCTCTAAAATGTCTATGAATTGTCCTGCAGGCATACTCGAGCTTTCTGTGCTTAAGTTTCTTCCTGATTACTGACCACATGTGCTTGATTAGCATGATGTAAAGGATTTGCTGCTAGCTGCACTGCAAAGCAGACTGTGTTAACTGAAAGTCCCTGCTGCTACACTGGCTGTTCACAATGTACACACAGTGTTGAGTGCCGACAGATGTATTCTCTTGTAATCAACTAATCTCTTGTTACTGCATGAGGGTGAGGAGACGGGCAGGAAGTTTTAGAGCCTAGAATGAGATTCACAACCGTGTTTGAAACAAGAGGCTTCTATCTTTCTATTGTTACCAGCTCACAGAGGAAGCAGCCCTGGATGAAGCAAGTGGATTCAACATTCCTCCAGATCAGGCCATGCAGCCAGGACCCTTGCAACAGAACTTGCATAAGAAAGCCAAGCAAAAGGTCAGTGAGCTGGTTAAGATCTCTTGAAATGATGTGTTTCTGGGTCTCAGGAGTTCTACAGTTCTGTGGCAAAAGTTTGCTTGATGCAGGAAGAAAAAGCAACCAGCTTCTCTAGAGCAGAGAAGCAGAGTGGCTTCTGCAAGGCTGACAAACCCGGAGCACAGCTGTGAGTCATCCTTGTAGTTCTAAAAGGAATTGCTCCCTGGAATCCAATTCCTTTCAGGCTGTCTTTCTGTTAAATGGGATAGTGTGCTCTAAATTCTGAGAAGCTAGCATAGACTTTGCAGGATGTATATTAGAGAATGGGGTTTTAACTCACCAATATGATTAGACCAAGAAGGCCATGGTCTAGAACACTACACCCTGAACCAGGGTAAGTAGGAGGTTTGCCAGTACTTCTAGCATGTGCAGAACAGAACCTCTAGATAGTAATCAACTGTCTGTTTCCTCATATAACATCAGAGGAAGGAATTAGTAACAAGACACCCCAGGCTCAGAATGGAGTTCAGCCTTAATATGGAAATATATGCACCTTCTCTGTGTAGGTGTATTACAAGAATTAAATGGATGTGTGACTCACAGACACCTGACAGGCTTGGCCCCAATAGAAGAAATTACTTAATTGTAAGCATTACTCAAAACATCTGTTTCTTAGGTATGTCACCTTGTGCTTCTGGGGCTGCTGATGTAAAAGATAGTGCCATCTTACTGCTGTTGTTAGGAAGCTGCCTTTGCCACTTTCCAGGCATTGTGTCCTAGTGTGCGTTTGGCTGTTCAGCTGCACAAGACTTCTATTTTCTCCTTCTGCTTTACTGAGATGACCTTATGGATAGGTTTTAGATTATGATTTCTGTAACAGAGAGAAAAAAACACATACCTTCCCACTGCTTTCCATTCTCACATAACAGCTTTCAGCAAAACTGCTTGATCCCTTGCTTTTGCAGCAGAGACTCTGTCACTTGGCATTGCTCTGGTGCCTGCCCCAAGACCTGGGCTTCTTGCCCGTAAGACAGTACGGACAATGTTGGTGTATACTGCTGTAGACACTAAATGAGGATGAATACCTGTTTACCTTCTGAGTAATACAAGTTCATGAGCAAACGATAGGGAGTACCTTAGGGTTTTATTTAATGATATAGATACATTTGGAGCCTATCCTTGGTCTCTGGGCAAGTCCATCTCTCAGACTTAGGATCAACAGAGTGAACGATAGACTTTGTGACTGTGACATTGTGGCTATCATGCATTACAATGAAAGTCCTGTATTGTCCCTGCTGGGACTTGAATTCTGTGTCTTGTCTCTTTGTGAATTGGAGCCAGACTCCAACCGCCACAGCTCTTGCCAGGGCAGATGACAGTGATGAGGATGAGTTACCATGGTGCTGCATCTGCAATGAAGATGCCACTTTGCGCTGCCATGGCTGTGATGGGGACCTCTACTGCCAGCGCTGTTTTCGGTAAGTCTCGCAGTTCCTCTTTGGTCACAGGTAAGGTGGGCTGCTTTTGTTTGTTAAAAGCAGGCAGGAGGAGAGAAGATCTGAGGAACCCAGAGCTGAATGTTAATGTTTATGGAAATACTTTGTGCACAATCAGTAGTTATCCTAAGTTTCAGGGACTAAACTGGTCCTAGATAGGAATGTTCTGTCTGTGCTGCTCCAGTGTGTTTGGCCACATTGTCTGAGTGACATCTGGAGCAGCTGGCATGCTGCATTGCGTAGGATGGGATAAGGGACACCATTGTTCAGTGACTCCTACAGCTTGTTTATGACATTAATGAATGATCTGGGCTGGATTTCCATAAGAGAAGAGATCAAATAGTATAAATTCCTGAGGCTTTTCTTAGCTTGATGCTCTGAAGTCTTAAATCATACATAAAAATCATTGTTGAAGTATGTATGGGCAAACCTTTTTCCTCAGTAAGGCCTTGCAGCAGCTATAGTCTTTATTCTTAAACATCTGTAGCTTGGTTATTGTCTCAAAAAGTTTCAAGTCTCAGATTTGAAGGGTTAATTCCTTTTGAATACAAAGCTATTCCTCAAAGCTTGCATGGCTTCTCGAAGTATTGGGTAGTTGGTTGGGTTCTCAGATCAGTGCTGGGTGACATTTAGACATCAGGATGCTGAGAATCTGGTTGGGATAATAAGAGATGCTTTTGTATATATTCTTTCATTTCCTGCAAATGTTTTTTGTGAAGAGACGGAAATGGATTGGGAGAGGACAAATGAAAACGTTAATAAAACAGATGACTAGCAATGTTAGATGGTTAAAAACAAACCAAACAAAAGTACCAGACAGCAAACATCAATAAAAGCAGAATCAGCAGTCTGGCAGGTGAATTTATTAGTTGCCTGATGCAGATGAAAGCTTATGTCTTACTCAGCACTGGCTGCTTCTAAGCATGGTTAAGACAGCTGCCAGTACACTGCATTTTTAGCCACCACAGTTACTTTTGAGAGTTGTGTGAAGCAGACTGTCACTTCAGCTGTTATCATAGGAGCTGCTAATGTGCCCATAGACCACAGACACAGTGAGCCACCAGTTACAGAATCAAACAGGGAAAGAGGCAAGAGGGACCTCTTGTCGTTTCCCACTCTAGCAGGAAAGGATGAGCAGATAAAGGACCTCAGGTGTTTTTGCTGCAGGCAGGTATCTTAAGCAGTCATTCCATAAGGCTGCCAGTCAGGTGCTCACAGCTTACGCTTGGGATTGGCTTGTAGGGGTTGCAGGGTGGACATCTTGTACCACGGCTAAGGTTGAGTTCCCTGTCTGAATATATTCTGACTACACTTTGTGTTTGCTTCTCAGGGAAGGCCATGATGAGTTTGACCTGAAGGACCACCACACTTCCCGCTATCATCTTCCTCGCAAGTAGAAGTCATCACACTCTTCAATGGGCAGAAAAGGAAGTGGAGAATGGGAAGAGAGAAGAGTTGGCCAGCTGGGAAGAGTCTATGTGGATTTGCAGCCAAAATGGGTGATGTTTTGGACAGCTAAAGTATGTGTTGTAATCAGAGAGAGGCTTAGAGGGCACATGACTTTATCCTCACAAATACAACCAGAGAAGTGAAGGTTTTTTTTGTGGATGCTTGAGGATACATGAGGTCTTGATGTGAGGAGGTGGATATGAGTCCCTAAGTACCAACAGTAAGGCAGTGTGGGTAGCAATGAAGATGGGTGCTTAAGGCAGTACTGACTGGCTGTTAAGTAACTTCCTGCTTTTGCTCACAGTTTGCACACTGGTTCAACAGGCAGCAAAGCATTTTGCACTAAGAAAAACTGTCTATGTCGTGATCATGTGTGTGATGAGAACTTCCAAAGCATAATAAAAATTATTTACAGAGGCCTGTGGTTAAAGTCTCTCCTGGAATCGCCCAATAGCCTTCTTCAAAGTGCTGCCTTCTCGTAATGGGATGTTAGTCCTAGTGTCAAGTGATTTAGGGAAAGAAATGAAGGATCATGAAGTCATTAGAAATGTTTCTGTGGTGTGGCTGGGAAAGGTGCAGGAGCTGCTCTGCCTTGAAGGGCAGTGTTGCTTATGTACTTGAAATGAAAGGTGCTTTGTAAAGGTAATACGCTACTGATGCACAGTGCTGTGATCAGCAGTGGCTGTATCAAGGTGCCATGTGGTCTAGAAGAGTTGTGGGTTTAGTTTGAAAGCGGGATTTGGCTCTGTTTATTATCCCCTGCTAGAATACAGAGGTTACCTGTGTGATGCTCTTTATCTGGCTATGAGAGCAGCTCAGTTTAATATGCTCATATCCGTCCCTGAAGACAGCCCAGATGCAAGTGACACCTGCCAGTAACCAAAGCTCCCAGAATTACTTCAAATGCCCAACAAAACTTGACCTAAATTGTCTCTAATATCCTATCCTATCAGGATGAGCTCTTCCCCAGACTACAATGTGACTTCTAAGAGAGCTCTCTAAGGCTGACAAATTCCAATGGCAAAAATGTCAAAGATTTGCCTTTGACAGGAAGTTTCCAATGAATCTTGCCTGTCTGGTTTGGCACTGCCACTCCCAGTTGACTGCCCTGCCCCTGTGCTGAAGGTAGTAAGGTGTAGGTGTGTTGATGAAACAGTTTGACTGTGCCTCAGCCAGCCCTGGTGAATGCACTGTGAGCAAATTAAGCCCCTGTTGAAGATGGGTCGGTGCTAACGTGCTGGACTGGATCAGGCCCTTCAACAGAGACCTGGATCAGGCAGTGTAGAACAGTAATACTGCAGGTTAGCACACTAAAAAATGGCAAGTGTATCCAGCAGTGCCATCAATGCCCTTTGTTAGGAAGGGGTGGCAAAACCTGGCTCTTGTGGAGGATCTTCCTCCTCCTGGCAGTCCTTACTTCAGCAGGGCTATCCTCTTTGGGACAGGCGGGTAGGAAAACTACTGGAGTTATGATGTGGGAGCTCACAATAAGCCCTGTGTTACACAGTTTAAGTGGACGCTTGCTGCCTTGAGGAGCTTGAAGTTTTAGAAATGAAACCCAAATGCTATTCTGGCTTTGTGTTATTGTAGGAATGACACTTTTTCATTGCTATTTCACATGCATAATTCACCTGAGAGCAAGACAGCCCAGTTCTATCTTGGGTTTAATCCTTTGTGTTTTGTATGTCCAGGAGAAGATGCAAATACTTGTTCTTACATCTCTTCTAAGATCCACTCCTTTGGCCTTCAGCCTGTGTCCTTTCCAAGTAGTCAATAGACATTTTAATTCTTTTTCCTAATACCTTAGTATGAGCTGATGTGCTTTTTGCAACATTTTGGATGCTTCATCAGCCGCAAGCTAAATTTGAGCTCCTAGTGCAGTTAGGCAGCCTGTGGCCTGTAAGCCCTGCCCTATTCACATCAGTAGTAAACCAGCAGGTTGCAGCTGGAAGCACTTTATTTAGTTTCCTAGACTGGTTTCTGTGGGGCTATCCCAGAGAATCCAGAAATGCACTCAACCCAATAGCTGAGATAGATCTTAGTCATACATGGATGAGCCTATTCAGTCATTCATACATGTTGATGCTTTCCCTGCACCACTAATGGACATTTTTGTGGCTGCTTTCTTCATGTAATTGGCCATTTTAGTGGCAGCGCAGTCCCTTTCCCCTGAAAAGCCATTCCTACGGAAGCTGGTGCCTCAGTGACCTCCATGTAGGAGGGTAAAAGGAGTATTTTAATCAGCTGTCTGCAGAAAGCAAAATGTAACTGAGTCTGTCATTGTGGAAGAGGAATGCTGCATGACCTTTATGTGGGCAGCGCACTTTTAACTGTTGCTTACTCCCTGTCCTTGTCTTTGAAAGGATACTGGTAAACAGTCAGTTCCTTGCATGCCAGATCAACTTCAGTCTTAGTCATTCAGGGAGTGAAGAGAGCTTGGTATCTTCAGGAAAGAGAATCGGCTTCTTTTTTTTTTTATCTTTGGAGCATACCATAAGGACACAAGTAGTTTTTCTTTCCCCGTGAGAATGTTTTGTGTGTGGACTATGAAATGTAGGCTCCACCTCCAAAAAGAAGTCAAAATAAGGCTAACACAAAATTGAACTCAGATTAGCTTACAAAGAGAGGCCTCAGCTTAGTTAAACTGTATTAACTTGCATTTGCTGTGTATGCATGTAACCTCAAATGCTGTAGCATGGTCATGTGTCTAAATGTAGCAGCCAGAATATTTTAAGGGCAATGTAAGTGTTGATCATAACTAAGGGAGAATTGCATTTAAGGTTACTTTATACACCTTCATAAACCTTCAGTTAGAAAAGCATATGAACTTTTGCACATTCTGGGTTATCTTGGTATGATCAAGAGGGCAAAGTTCCTTTAAAGACACATTCTTACACAGTATATGCATACCAGACATTACAGCCTTACACAAGTGATGGTGCTGAGAAACAGCAGAGTTAAGTGACAGCTGTTTTAAAGAATGGTAAATAAAAGCAAGTATGATTTACTGTTTTTAAGAACTAGACAAAAAGAAATTGCTCTGATTGCCTTGCATCCACCTTTTTTTTTGCACCAGTGAGCTGAGAAATCCTCCAGCCCTGGCCACATCTTGCCTTGTTACCCCTGCTGCATTGAGAGCATAGGGGCAGAAAATGATGTGGAATCTGCTTTGGCTGAGCAATCAGCCTCCATTTGCTGTCTTACTTCCTAGCCACATGTGTCAAGTTACTGGCTTGCTGAGAGGCTGGATGTAGTTTCCTCTGTATTTTTCCAGCCACAAAATATTGTAGTCAGAAGAGGTTTTGCAGCAAGATAATGTGTCCTATATTATATCTTGTTTGTGACACCAACCTGTCTACAAAAGACTTGCTCTGAGATGCTCCCTGCAGGGAAACTGAGAACAGGTATTTTTACATGTCAGTTCAGTGTCTATAAAGAGAGGAAGAGCAAGCAGTGCATGGCTGCTTTTCTCTGGTTTAATATACAAAATAAGCATTTTTCCATTTTTAAATGATGACAAAAATTAGTCCCAGATCTTAATAATTTAAAAGCATCTTCTAAAGAAGCAAATCCTAAGATTCCACAAAACGGAAAAACAGTCTCTTCCATTAACAGCAGTTGTTTCCCCTTAAGTAGATCAGGTGCACTCATTTTCCTTCCATCCCACCATATATTTTCTGTCCAGCCATCATGGATAACAGAGGCTTAATAAGACTTACAAGGTACATGCAATGCTGTGCGGTCAGGTACAGCAGTAACATGCAGGAGATCACAGCTGGGTCCCAGCCAGACTGAAACAGGGTGCATCTTAACAGTAACTGATTTTCCATGTTGATGAATGAGTGATAACCAATGCCTTGTTTTCCTTGCAGTGGACAGAAAGAAAGAAGTCTTGATGAGCTCCTGAGAACTGTATTCAGTGCTTCTCAGCCAGCATGGAAATTCCTAGAAGAAACTAAAGGAAGGACATCTTGGCCTGTTCCCCAGGTTAACATGCCCTTTAAGAATCAGGAATATGTACAGTCTAGCTCCCTGCTGTATGCATAGATCTGGGATGAGTTGAGACTTCAAACCACTGGTATAAAGTTCACAAACTTGGTGATGTTTTCTCAATAACAGTAAGTCTTAAACATATTCTGAAGTGATGTTGCTGATCCTGGGTTTTGTGGGGAGGATACATATTCCCTTGTGACCAAAGCTGAGTGTTCTGTGGGGGCAAGGTCATTTCTTCTGGGGATTGGTGACTCTCCGGAGACCTTTCAATCGACTAAGCAATTCTGTAATGAAGTCCTAGAATGAGAATTGGTTGAAGAAGGATGTCAGTTCCAGTACCCACCAGCCCAGAGTGTGCTATGGCACTTGGATTATTCCCACATTTGCCTTCATGCTGAGCAAAACCCAGGATTTTAGCTTAGGAAAGGAGACCTTTTCATGGATGAGAAGGATCTAAAAGCCCTTCCCTTGTCTCCCTCTGAAGCAGCCATACTTTTTCATCAGGAGCTAGCCTGCCCTTTCTTCATCTGCTTTTTCCACCTTGAGGTGACCTCAAGATGCTGTTGTCCCCTGTTAGGTTCCACTGCTTCCTGTTGCCACCATTACCTCCTGCCCACTTCTGCAGCCCTCCCAATCTAGGGCAAAGCAAGTTGTCTCTCTTGTACAACCTGTAGAGCTCCATGGCGTGCATTGCAAACCATCTCGAAACCATGCCAATTCTACAAGGAAGTGGCTGGCAGAGAAGAGGTGGAGCTAAACACGCATGGGACTAATGATAACCTGGAGCTGGGGCTGAGGGCAGGCAGAGCAGATAGTTCAGCAGTTAATGAAGATAAACTCTGAATACTTTGCTGACACAGCCAAGGACTATGAACTAAACTGGACCATCTGGTTATTCCAAGCAGAAGTTAATGTGACTAGAGCAAATTTTACACTTTGAATGACAATGTAACATCACCATAATGGAGTGGTTAACCTTTCTTCACCCAAAGACAGAGCTACACGTCATTTTTTAACTAGCAAGGGCAGTACTGCAGCTTACCATTTGTGCTGTGAGGAAGCACAGCTTCCTCACTCGGGTGATCAGAGGTTGCCTGCCACAGCATACCCTGGAAGTAAATGCCTAGGATCATACATGCCTTTTCAGTCAGTCCCTTCAGAGGAAACCAGTTTATTTCCTCTTTCTGCAAATAGGCTGCTGTGATCTCTCAAGGGGACTGGATTCACGATCAGCAGGGTGAAGGTACATAGATTTGCTAACAGGGCAGCAGTATTTGTAGTTAGCAAGTACCATGCTACCCACAACACACTTTCAGGGCTCATCAAGCAGTAGATCAAACTCCAGTTATATCTCTGGGAATGTGGGGTTCTTACCTAAGATCTGAAATTTCCCTGTTGCCAGCCTTGTGTGCTGAATCCTTGCTAGAAGGCTCTCTGTAATGGTTACTACAGCAAAGTTAAATTTCAGTGATAGTTGTGTATCCACCTAATTTTTTGTATGTTCATTACTATACAGCTGCATAAACTTGACAAGATAAAGAGACTGATGAATGGTGTCCAAGCACATGCAATGCATGTGGCTGAAGCAGTGATGGGGACACCATTTTTCACAGGTATGCAGTACAGTGAAGGCAATTGTTGTGTGGTGCATGCACCACACTGCAAAGTATTGGGTTCCACTCCTTTGGACATTGTGGCAGGTTGTGGGAGTTCTTCACCTCTGTAACTCAAAACCAGTACTTGTAAACTTCATGTGGGAAGAAAACCAAACTTGAAAAACTAACTTACGTAGCCACTACTCAACAATTATCTGCCCAATCCAATCTGAGGGCCATCCTACATTCTTGTCACTCATAACAGTAGAACAGTTTAAGCTAAGAATGCATTTAGTTAACAGTATGCAAGATGATTATGTGAGCTGCAGTCCCTGTCTATGGATTTTCTACACTGAGGTCCAAATAGCAACTCAGCTTGGTCAGATTAGGATATCCAAAACATGAAATTAATTTTCTTTGGTTGTAAAGTATAATTCCATATTTCCTTCACTGCTCTGCCCTCAGCTCATCATGTATGTGAGGTAGATTTACTTGTATTTTTCTGACACGGCAGAATAAAACAGCAAACACTTTCTGTTGGGAATTAAATGAATTTGCAGCATTGTGGTAGGCACAGGAATACTGTGGCTATTCAGTGAAACAGCAACAGACACACTTCCAGCACAGTATAACATATATATATATATATTGATGGTGCTTCACTCACCTCTGTCGGGTTGGAGCACTCATGGAGGATTTCCTAAAAACAAAACCAGGGGGGAGTCATTTCAGTATCCTATGAGTTGATCTGTTCTCCCATCTCTACAGGAAGGATATATAATCTTACTACATTTGACGTACTAAGGCGCAGGGAACCATCATGCAACGCTATATAAATATACACATAGTACTGTATGCACACACATGCAGCTACTTCTTCTGAAGGAAGTCCCAACTTAAAGTCCTCAAGTCCCTCTATCTGACCTGTAGTTTTAATTTCTGTTCTTCATTAGGGACCTCCAGGAGATCTTCAAGGTCAATTTGTGGTTCAGGAGCTGCTGCCTCTGTTTCCTCTCTTAGCTAAAAAGAAAAAAACAACCCATAGTTAATAAACCTTCAAACTTTAAGAACCTGGAGGCCATCTTTAAAGAAGGGAGCAGCTTCTTCCTCTTTACTTCAAAGTTAACTAGTTGCATAGAACAACAAAGTTGAGGTCAAGATGCAAGTCATCTCAAAATAATGAGATGCTTATAAAAAGCGTAGATTCCTGTCCCTCTCTGATGTCTGCTACAGCTGCAGATCCTGATGTACACGTTCATCTTTTCCCACCTCAACACTTGATACCACTGCTCAGTGGGAAAGCCCAGTTGACAGAAATCCAGTGGACTTAATCTTAGAGAAGTACAACTAATGCAAGGAAATTAGGCTAAATATATTCACATAGTTGGGATATATACTAAAGCTTTTTGCAGTAATGGAGAGAAAAACAGTAAGACTTTTGAGAGGCCTAACAATAAGTTGCCAGCTTTCTCTAATATACATGAGAGGGGTATAATAGTCTCCTTTAATGTAAAAGGAACCCCAAGCTTTGGTGATTGGAGTAATAATCTTGTCATGCATGGGGATGTTAGTTGAAACAGCTGTAAACTTGATCACAGATACTTTTTAGGTCCATGTGTCCTTACCAGACTGTATGAAAAGCAGGCTGTGGTTTTCAATGGATTTGCAAAATAATCTTTGACAATACAACACTGGTGATATTTTAATAGTAATCAGAATAAGGATACTGACTAAACAACATAGTACCTGATTGCTGGATAGCATTTATGGATGTGATTGCACAGTAAAGGCAATACTTATGGAAAAAAAAAGAAACTTGCTCTCTGATACCAAGCCAGAGACGAAGTAGAAAACCTTTGTTCAGCTTTGTAATGCAACTGATCTGATAGTAAGTAATAAACCAGACTTAAATATATTGTACTGTGACCCATACAACATTTCCTCTTACAAATAATAGTTATAATGTGACTATTTAGACCAGGTGTTGATCCAGCCTGACTTTGTCTCTGGCTAAGAAGCTAAATAGGCAAGGAGAGTGAGAAAGAGTCAGAACCGATGGGCTTTTGGGTCCAAGTATGGATGGTGTTATGGCTTCGATGTGCAGGAAATCATCTTGAAAATCAAAATTGTCTCCTGGCTCTTGGTTTTGTTGCAAAAAAACTCATGACAGTAAATAGTATAGCATTCAGGTTATCTGTATCAGGAGGCAATACTTGAACTAAATTTGCTGCAATTGAACTTACATTTGACTGTTCATTCTGACTCTGGAGATGGACTTTTCATCAGGGACTGTAGTGACAGGATAAGGGGCAATGGGTTTAAACTTAAAACAGGGGCAGTTCAGGTTGGATATAAGGAAGAAGTTCATTACTGTGAGGGTGGTGAGGCACTGGAACAGGTTGCCAAGGAAGCTGTGAATGCTCCCTCTCTGGCAGTGTTCAAGGCCAGGTTGAACAGAGCCTTGGGTGACATGGTCTCGTGTGAGGTGTCCCTGCTCATGACAGGGGGTTGGAACTGGATGATCTTAAGGTCCTTTCCAAGCCAAACTATTCTATGATTCTATACCCTTCCTTTCTGGAAGCATTTCTTCCAGAAACACAGGTTTCTGGAAGACACTGAGGAACATTGCACTGCGAAGGGCAGGTGGAGCTAAAGAAGAAGCTGACAAAAAGACAAAGTAATGGAAATCAATGGATCTAAGGAAGCCCAGACTAGCAGGGCAAACTAAATAGCCTTGCCACAATTAACAGGACCTGCTGGCATCTGGGTTATTACAAGTAATTTACTGTGGCACATGTATTTAATTGAAGAGATCCTGTGTAACCCCCTGTTCCACCCTATTAACAATCTCTGACCTGGCACAGCATCCTTTTGTGTAGTTCCCGATCTCTTTGGTTGCCCAAATATGCCAGGAAGTTGGGAAACCTGTTGTGCAGGGGAGGTGCTAGCAAAGGCAATCTGCTGGCAATCTGTTCCTGTAAGGGCATGGCTGGATTTCACACTTTTGCCTGCTGGGATTTTGTAGTAGGAAAAAAATACGCCCTTTGGGCAGCTACTTTGAAGACAGTGAACAGCTCCCGATTCTCAGAAAACCAGAAGTGATAACATAACCTGACTTGGTTTTCTGACACCTTTACAAGTGCACATCTGTAGACTTGGGCAAGTAAGTGAAGCATATGGGGATCCTCATCTTGGATCACATTACTGGTGGTACCAAGTGCTTCTCATCTATCTCAAAAAAAACCTCACACAAACCCAAACCTCCTCTTTAAAGCCACAACAATTTGCCAAAGAGCAAGATGTTCTGTTACTCAAAGCAGCAGCCATTCCCATTGCTTATCTCTGGCAAATCTCAACAGTCACATACCAAGTAGACCCAGGGAACAGTCCCTTAAATGCCAGTGCAGGCAGATCAGCAAGTGGTGCCATCATTGGCACTGTTATTTTGAACAGCAGTCTCTCACAAGGACAGCCACCAGCACTGCACAGACACACTGAATGTTAGCTGTCTGACTAGGTCTAGGTCCTGTATGTTTTCTGCTCTGATGTACACTACATGATCGTAGAATCAGACTCACAGATGGTTTGGGTTGGAAGGGACCTTAAAGCTCATCCAGTTCCAACCTCCTGCCATAGTCAGGGACACCTTCCACTAGAGCAGATTGCTCCAAGCCCCATTCAACCTGGCCTTGAACACTGCCAGGGATGGGGCAGCCACAGCTTCTTTTGGCACCCTGTGCCAGTGCCTCAGTACCCTCACAGGGAAGAACTTGTACCTGATGCCTAATCTGGTCCAGCCCTCTGATCATCTTCTTGGCCTCCTCTGGACTTGCGCCAGCTTAATTCATAATGAATTAGCAAGAGGCCTAAGAAGCAGCTGAAAATGCACTACTGTCGTCTTATAAACTATAGAAAATGACTGGAAATTCACAATTAAGTCTCAAAGAGATTTTGAGCTTTTATCCTTTGTCATTTTTACTAAACAAGCTGTAAAATTATTCAGGAAGTCTAAGAATGTTAAGTAACAGAACAGGAGCTGTATTATACTCATTTTCAGAGGAGCTATGCATCTGTGTCAGAAGGAAAGACCTTTCTCTGCACATCTGTTTTCTGCTGCATGTTCTTTGTATGTGGCATATATTAAACCAGCAATTAACTGGTTTTCCCTCACAACATGGCATGAGAACCTGCAATGTTCCCACAAATACCGAATAGGAAACAGTCACACAGAAAAAAGATCATAGTAATGATAATAATAAACAACAGCAGCACCCACAATAATAAAGACAAACTCAGAGACAGTTCCTGAAGTCTGGCCCCATAGCTGCGGAGCTGATACCATTCCTTAGCTCAGGCCCAGGAAATCAGCTTGGACTGGCAAAAACTTCTCTGTACCACAGAGTCATAGAATGGTTTGGGTTGAAGAGACCTTAAAGCTCATCCAGTTCCAACCCCCAGCTACTCACCCGGCACTGGTACAGCTCCTGCAGTTGGGTGTTGATCCATTCCTCCAGGTCCAGCCAGCGCTGTAGGTCTTTGCGGTTGTACTTGATGGTTAACTTGCCCAGTTTCCTGTGTGATGATTCCTCCCCAGGTTTCTCTGGCGTCTGGAAAGTCACCCGGGGCAGTGTGCTGGAGTTGCTGGCCATGCTCACCCTCTCACAACAGAAACAGCTTCCTTCCTGTGGGCTCCTTTTCTCTGTCCCCTTTAACCAACCCCTCTCTGCAACCAGTGACCCACAGCACAAGTTAATCCCAGATACAGAAAGCAGGATGCATTGGTGATCCCAAGGAGAGAGATGAAGGAGACCACACAACCAGGGCAGCAGCCAGGCTCTGCAGGCAGTTACAGCAGAGGAGTCTTGGGTTTCACCATGGGCTGTGCTGACAGGAGCAGGGAGGGAGGCAGAGGAGTTGTAACTACATCTGTTGTTAAAAGAAACCAAGTGAACCAGGGAATCGATGAACCAAGGCTGTTAATATTTAACGCAAGGCAGCTCCAAGAGGTGGGGAAGAAGGAGGTTTTCAGTTACTGTTTTCCTACAGGCATAACGTAGGTGCATGTGCAGTTCCAGAGGGCTGATCCATACATAATGCATTGAATCCTGCTGTGTGCAAGCTTCTGTATGCTACTTTGCTGCAGGGTTTAGCTCCCACTGAAATGGTGTATTTGGCATTTTCTGGCTAAAGCACTGGACCCAGCACAGGTAAGAAGTGATCTATGATTCTGTGATCTGGAGTCAGGTGGCTACAGCCACTAATTCTAGATCAGTGACACTGAAGCCACACTTGGGTTCAGCAGTCCTGTTTGATATTGTTCTACAACCTGTAAATCTATTCCAGCTTTCTCAAAGATTGCTATAGAAACCCCGGTGGCCTGAATTTAAGACCATTCAAGCAAGGTCCTTCTGAGAGAAAACAAAATACCTGTGCTCTTATTAAATAAACCAGGATTTGAAGTGATGATACTGGAGGGGAGGGCTTGCCTAGGGATACAGCACTGTCTCATCCCAAAGAAAGGTACTTACAGTAAACAGGCTCACCTGCTGAAGCATCATAAATGGCTGGTTTACTATCTGCTATCAGTGGCTGTTTTACTATGTGTTATCACTGTTGGGTTTACAATCTCTTTCTTACTGGAAGGTGGGTTAAAAGTCTGCAGCATTACTGCCCTACGTGTGAGCAGCACTGTTCAGAGGAACACAAATCATGCTGGCTGAGTTTATGGTGTGCCAGAGCACTGTGACATCTGCATTCCCTCCAGATGCTGTATCACACAAGCTCCTTATTCATCCATTCCCAGAGCACTGCCCAGGGAGTACATGGAACAGACAAACCAGCTAAGGCCCTCCATCAGGAAGCAGATCCATCAACTCCAGCCTCATGATCTAAGTGGAAAAAGCAAGTCTCTGCTGCTCCTGCAAGCCAAGGTACTTCCAGTTTGGAGACCAGGAGCTAGATACACCAAAGGAAGAGCAACCAATCCTTCTCCAACTGACAGGTACTGCCAGGCAGCATGGGAATTCTAAAGAGGGGCTGATCTCTTCTAGGCAGGCAAAAGCTTATCTGTACCATAGAATCATATAATGGTTTGGGTTTGGAAGTGGTACTCAGTTCCCTATCCAAAGCCCAATTCCTGTGCCCAGAGGGATGGTGGTACAACCAGCCAGCAACATCTTGTACCCAGGGTGATAGAAAATTGGGCAGAGCCATTCTAGCCGTTCTCTTCATCCTGCATTTCAGCAAAAAATAAAAAGCCTTTTCTGATGGAACATTCCACCAAACACTGATCCTGAAACTTGCTTCCATATCAGTGAGGGATAAAGTGTTAAAGTATACCTGAAACTGATATCATCTCCTCTGTTTCTCATATCATAGAATGCTTTGGGTTGGAAAAGACCTTAAGATCATGCGGTTCCAACCCCTTGCCATGGGCAGGGACATGTCACACTAGGTCATGCCACTCAAGGCTCTGTTCAACCTGGCCTTGAACACTGCCAGGGATGGAGCATTCACAGCTTCCTTGGGCAACCCATTGCAGTGCCTCACCACCCTCACAGTAAAGAACTTCTTCCTTATATCTAACTTGAACTCTTTTCAAACAGCCTAAAATTCCTGTTGAAGAGACAGACACCAGGTATTTAATTTAAGCAGCTTTACCCATTTTTTTCTCACTTGGCTTCCTCTAATCTTGCTCCTGAAATTGTTGTGAGAGGCTCAGACCATATTCAATGAGTGCAGATTCTTCAGAGGTTCTTAAGAGTTAGAAACCTTGCAAAACCCACTGAACACCCTATAGTGTGTTTACAGCTATTGGCTTTTTCAGAGGTTAATATCTGACCCAACATAGGCAGATTTTCACAAGGTAGCTCTGGACCAAAGGAGTCAACTTCTCACCTCCAAATACAAGTGCTCTATTTTGGTGTTCAAGGACTGGTATTTTTTAACAAGGAAAAACAACCTATGTTTCTTTGGTCCCAAGAAACTATGACAAGCTGCCATTAAGACCAGAGAAAAAGGACCAGGCTTAGAAGTTACCTGGCTGACTCTGGTGCAATTGAGCAGTTCGCTTCAACTCTATGTGGAAGATGGGGTTTGCCCTGTTGATCTTCTGCCAGCATAGTTGAACTCATGAAGCGCAGGATCCAGAGGTCACAGGATAGGTGTGAGGAAGAAGGAAAAGGGAATATAACCTGTCCTAATGGCTCTTCAAACACTTAGAGCCACTGTTGACTTGTAACCTTACTTGAGCATGAGCAATGCATTGAGATACCATGTCTGAAAAGGTCCACAGGCAGACTCACCCCACTGTCTCTATTGACAAAGTAGTGAGCAGAACCCAGTGCCCTTGTGCTGCTCTATCAGTGTCACCCTACAGTGGAATAAAACATTATGAAAGTGATGTCAGAGGCCTTCTCAGGCAAATGCAAACAGATATGAGCCCGATAACAGGATGTTCATCATACTGCTTTGGCTTATATGAGCTTAGTCATGGACTATTTGTAATGAGAAGGTGGCAATATAGGAATAAAGGTTTACAGATAAGGTAGGCCTCCTCCAGGAACAAACTTTTAATGTATCATTAAAGCAAGAGAAAGAAGCAAAAAGAGCACACGATCACTGCCTGAAGGTGTGGTAGAAAGTCCTTCAGGCACAGGATATATGCCTCATACAGGGTAAGGGATACTGTCCCCTTTGAGAGAGATAGCATCTTCTACAGGTGCACCAGCCATCTGCCAGTGCTGGTAAGTGCCAGCGGCCACCAAGCAAGAAGAGGCTGTATGACTCTTTGCACACTGCTGCACCCCATCATGTCCTCTTCGTGCTTCACAGCAGATTCTGGTAGCCAAAGGTGCAGAAGGACTTTCACCATTGTGTTTGGACATGCACAGTGGGGGGATCTCAGAGATCTTGGGCATAGCTTGGAGACGGGATCTTATTTTCAACCTCTTTATCTCTCCGTATAGCCTTGGGCACACAGCCTGGACCAAAAGTTAGGAGTGAGCACACATACGTGGGCAACTAAGTCATCTCATCAGATAACTTGTTTGTTCATCAGAGCTGTGCATATATAAGCTCCAGTGGGCCTCCTGCTGCAGTTGCTGGTGATTGTGCCCCCTGCAAACTTGCTTATGTAAGCGAGTAAAGGGGGTTTAAATGCAGCTAACAAGTGTTAGACTGAGACACTGTGCCTCAGTTCCCATGCGTGTGACCTGAGGTTGCTGCTCCTCCCTAAGAGGGAGGTCTTGCCTCTGAAAAGGAGGGGAGGATTCCATACAGTGAAGCTGGGCTTTTGTGACTGTCTATGGCTCCAGAGAGGGCCACCAAACCAAGATGAGCATCTGTGCCATAGCACCAAGCAGCTGTGACACAGATCCAACAGGAGAGCACAAGCACATGAGGCAGATCAGTTACACTCCTGTGTTCTTGAAGCTAATAATGTCCATCCCACACCTGTGACCTAAGCTGATGCTTCTCTTTCTCTCTGAGCTGATGACTCTGATGTGTGCTCAATAATTCAGCAGAGCCCCTGCTCATCTTTCCAGAGATGCAGGTCTGCCCGTTTCCCTTTCAGTACCAGCATAGAGAGGGACGTTTCCCTTCAAAGGAAGCCACTCGCCACCTGGTTTAGAAAATAGTCACTTTCCCTGTGTTTGCAAACATGATAGTTAACACGAATTACACCAGGGAAGACAGCGGAGGTGACTGTATCGGTACTGTGTTGACACCACAAGGTAAAGAGCACTGCCTGCACCCTCCCGTGAGCAGGAACAGGCACAGAAAAAAGCTGTGCAGAACAGAAAATGTAGCCAGGACTGGAGATATAAAGGATCCAGAGCCCCAGGCACACCCCTCACACCCCTGCAGTGTCTTGCCATCCATCATCCTCTTCTACAGCAGCATGGATGTCAAAAAGGCTGTGCTGAAATCTAACCAGAGGAGGGAGAGCACATCACCTTGTGGCCTTCAGCTCCTGGAGACTTAAGGAAGCAGCCAGGGGTTTCCAGCTCACAGATTCCCTTCCTGAGCAGTGCTGTACCTTCTCCCCAGCACACAGAGAGGACCCTATCTATTCTTCAGGCATCAGTAATCAGTCTTACTCCTCTCCCCCATTAGTCTCGCCTTTCATAAGGCAATGGAAGAACAGTGAGAAGGAAGAATGGTGAGAGATGGAGGAGAACATTGCCCAGCTCAGTATTTGACTGATCAACCCCAAATCACCACCTCAATAAACAGACAGGTCTCAGCATCAGAGAGAAGAGGTGAGAGGAGCTGGCCTGCCTGCCTTCCTGCCTCTGTTACTGGCAGGCAAGTGAAGTGTGAAGGCTAATGGCTCAGCACCAGCTGAGAAGGGTAAATGAGAAATAGCTGTACTTCTTGCTTTGGCACAGCAGGACTAGCGAGCCCTGGACTCTGCTTATCTGTGTCCATCTTGTAGGTAGTAGGATCCATTGAAGAGGAAGCCCCCCTCCCCTTGAATACACATGTGAAGCTGCCATCATGGATTAGATGCCAAATGGATGATTTGGGGATCTTTGAAAACCTGTCCATGTTGTTTCACTGCCCTCCTTCTTGTGTTGCTTTGCTGTTTCCTACAGAAAGCTTTGCATTAAAGCATTATCAGTGTTTTCATGTGTTTCAACAAGTCCTTGAATGGTAGAGTTGGAAACAAGAGAAGCAGAGACTGAATAGATGAAGGGGATCCTCCTTGTTTTCCAGCCTGCTTTCAATGACAAGGTTTATTGTGACACATCACCTTGGAAAGGTGCAATTCTACTTGCAGGGTCCATACTGCTCACACTGCAGGGAAATCACCATAAACAGACTCAGTGCAGAGCAGCCTTTCATGGGAGGTGCTGGCAGCTGGCATGAAGGGCTGAAAGCCTGAAGGTTCCCTGGGATGCAGTCACTGCAGGAAGTGATGGAGGAGAGGCTGTGGAAACCCCGTGGCCCACCCTGTAAAGAACAGGTCGGGTTTCCTACAGGGACCTCTATAGGAAATGTTAAGCTTATTCTAGTATTTGCAAATTGAAGGTTTGCTTCACATTTCCATATCCATCTCCATGTAAAAGCCTAATACAGACAAGACAAAAATTAAGATGCATTCTCACTGTGACTCTTCCCTCCTTCCTTTTGCAGTGCTCTTGCCTTTCAGGGTTTACCTTGACCAGCAACTTGAAAATAAAAGTCAGTGCCATATAGGACTAGGGACAAGAATTCCCCATTGTAACTGCCTTCCCCAAAGCTACCCTTGATGCAATAGGAGTGGCTCTCAGGAGGACTCAGCAGCCTGTCATCCTTTCCCTTGCTTCTACAGGACCAGGTTTAGCCATCATCTGACGAGGTCTCCTTTCTCTGCCACATCTTTGTGCCATCACTTGCATCCAGACCTTGCCCCTAAACCACACCAGGTTTCCCCTGAGGCAAATACAGCAAAACAAGCAAGCAAGCCTGTCTCCCAAGCAGTAATAACACATGGAGCAGTTCCCAAGTAAAGCACGGCAGAATGGATTCATCTGCAGCAGCTGGTGGGACAAGCTGCTGTCAGGAAGCCACTGCAGATGGTGAAGCCATGGAGCTGGGCTGCACAGCAAAGGCAACCTGAAACAAGTTTCCCCTATTTTAATGCCTGTTGGGCTCACTTCCTTATGGAAGTTGGGCACCCACCTGCAGATGGGTTACCACAGCAAACACAGGAAGGCCGGTGACGCAGGCTCCTGCGCTGAGTGGGTTACAAGACATGCGTGTGTGAGAGCTCTTAAAACGTTAGTTAAATATTAACCTGTGGTGTGGTTTCCCCCCCTGAGTCACCTCCTCAGTGGTTATTGCCAGGCGGAGAGCAGACACAGCTCCCAAGGCTTCTCAAGACCAGACAGACGTTAATACTGACTCACTGTTCCACGACCCTTTAAACCCACTCCGAGTCATGGCATCGCACACCCTACTTTCCCTTCATGTTAACATGAATAACACACAGCTCAGCTGAAGTCATGCGATGTGATTTGTTTGGCAGGAGATGAGGGCTGCAATGGGATTTCTAGGTTAGGAGGGCAAAGAGCTACTGAGTTGGAAGGAAAGCTGCTGCAGCAGAGAGAGGTTCTTGGTAGAAGTCTTTGATCTTGGGATTAATCTTCATTAGAGTTTAACTACTGAACCTCTCCAGGAGAAACTGGGCATATGAAGACACTGTGCTACTGGCACAGAAGCGGGATGCATCCCTCCTACAGTGGAGGACCAAAGCTGTGATCTTGAAGGTCAATAAATAAGCCAGACCCATCTGCGAAGCAGAAAAAAATGGGACCAACTTATGAATATAGAGAATATAGAATGTAAAATCACATACCTAGGAAATTGTCAGAATATTTAGCTGGGGCTCAGCAGAAAATGGCAGAGAGAATAAGATCGAGATCCATTCTGGTTTATAACATTGTGAGATGACTCCACAGTGAGCCTATGAATGATACTAGTATGATCCCAAGATCTATTCAGCAACTTTCAGCAGAGAGAAGAATAATACATGGTAATGGTGATCTATTCTTTAGACTGTGGCATACAATTCTGTAACACACAATTAATATTAACAAAAATGGAACTGGAATATGTAAGAAAATAAAGGCCATTGGGATAACGGGGGAAGTGGAGACTCTACCGTAGAAGAATGATTGAAAGATCCCAGCCTGCTCGCCCTAGACTGAAGACTGCATTAGGATATGATTTCATTGAAATGAATACAGCTGAAGGTGTCAAAAGGAAAGAAGAATTTTGAGATGAAAGGACAAGACTGCACAATGAAATTGGACATAAAGTAATTATAAATACATTTATGGTGAGCAGCAGCAAACCTTGCAGCACAACATCAGCACAGCCTCCTGCTGAGAGCAAAAGCTATTAAACCCCCTGCTCTAAAGGACAGGCTTGATCAGCTTATGAAGGGACTTATCCCTTCATAAACAAACCAAAGCAAGGGCCAGAGATGCCAAGGAGTCACCCCAGCTCTGCCTTGTAGGAGTTACCTGGCACAAGCAGGAGAGACATCACATCCTTCAAGTCTTCAGGAAAGGGTATGAATCTGACCAAGATTCATAGAGCTAATGAGGGAAACAAATGTGGTTCTGCTCTGCAGTTCTGTGTGTTTCCTGCTGCTCTACCATCTATTTTCATGGTTTATTTTTGATATCCTTCCATAGCCTGATCAAAGCCATTCCCTTTTCCAAACAGAATTCGATACTACACACAAACATCAGGCCATAGAAAATCATGAGAGGTACTGAAAAATAATACTTATATGGGAATATTAAACTAATATTCCCATAACATTATGTTCCCATAGTGTTTGTGACAGCAAGGAGAAGCAAACATGTCTCTCAGGACTTGATAAATCCCATCAGGATACACAAGGCTGGGTCATCAGCAAGAACTGAAACACTGCACACCAGAATGGTCCCCAAAAGAGCAAAGCCGCTGCTGTTTGACACATAGCTGCTGCTCACCACCTCTTTTCAAAGACACACCACATGGAACTACCTCACATTCGCTGCTGTTGCTTTAAATGTTTCGTTACGAATAATGTCCAAGCACATTACAAACACTCCCTGCCTTCCTAAGGACTATGACAGAGGGATAAGAACAGTTTATCCAGGGGCATTAGGGCTGTTTACCGTCAGAGGGGGGTGGACAACACTGTTGTGTATGTTGAACTATTAAGTTGAGCATGAACCTGTGAATAGAAGCAGGAAAGGAGAAAATACATGGAAGTTAGGGCAGGCAGCCTTTGTGCGCCCAAACAGCGATGTCCTGCGAGGCAGGGCACTACCACGCAACTGATCTGTATGAGATGAAGCAAAACGCTGCTCACCAACCGGGGGTGGCTGCTAAGTTTTCACCGCTGCGGTGGCAGTGCAGCCCCGGGGCACGGCTTTCACACCAAAGCAATATTGTGTCCGAAGAGCGGGGGACTCCTGACTTCAACGAGCACAAAACCTCTCACAGCAGGGGCTAATGGGGCTAATGGTGCTCTGTGCCACGCAGCTGGAGTGTGAGTGCCACTGCTGGAGGCAGACTCCCCAGCGTTGGGGATGCAGGCAGCACGCAGTGGGATGCTCATCCCCAGTGGGTGCTACACCTGCGTGCGCACGGCTCCGATGGGAGGAACGCTTCGCTCGCTTCACAGAGTGGACGCAGGTACGAGCTCCGCTCTCCTCCCCTTCCTCTTACGCAGCCCAGCTCGCAGGGGAGTGCCTTGGTTTTTCCCCTTTCCCTAGGAGCTGGTTTTCGCTTCCTGCACTCTCCGGCCTTTGTCTCTGCTGGATGCAGCTGAGGGCGCACCTGAGAGGTGAAGGCGCAGGGCAGACGAGGCGGACACTCCGCTCCCAACACGAGTGCAGGTAAGGGACTGAGAGCCTGTACCTGGGGTCGTGTTGTAGGGTGCGGGGACGCATTAGCATCTGGGCACCGTCCCTCTCAGCTTCTCTCTTCTCCCTTCTTTCAGGAGGAGATTAAGGTCTCAAGGTGGTGAGGATCGGGGCGCCGAAATGGCCAAAGGTCCGCACTTTGCGCTCTGTGTCTGCTTGGTGCTGGCGGTGGACTATGGAGAAGGGCAGGAGGGAAAACCCTTCGGTGAAACATGCCTGGAGGGCTTCAGGGCAGGAATGCCGGATCTGGTGCTGGATACAGACGCCTCTGTCCAGAATGGAGCCACCTTCCTCTCGTCCCCCATGGTCCGCCGGAGGAAGGACTGCGTAAGAGCCTGCTGTCGGGAGCCTGCTTGTAACCTGGCTCTTGTGGAGCAGGACCTGGGCACGGAGGAAGACCACATCCGGGGCTGCTTTCTCCTCAACTGCCTCTACGAGCAGGCTTTTGTCTGCAGGTTTGCCAGGAAGATCGGCTTCCTCAACTTCCTGAGGAAGGACGTGTACGATTCCTACCTGGCCATGCAGGATCACAGGTCGAACGGTAAGGTGTCCCTAATGGGTCTGCGCAAACCAGGGCTGGAAAAGCCTTAATGGCCACTGGTGGCAGCTCCTCCAACTGTCATTTGTGCTGCCAAAGGATAAAGCAGTGTTAAAGATGGGGTTTCTGTATAGAAAATTGTCTGTTTCTATGGTCTTCTGCCATAGAGGTTTTCCCTAACTTGGATAAACTCACTTAAGAGCTGTGCCTCGGTTTACCTGTTAGTGAATGGAGAGGGAATTCTCCTTTAACCTATTTGAAGTGGGTGAAGTGATTGTTTGCCAAATGCAAGCCAGGTTTTGATACTTGCAGAGAAAAAAAGGAGTTGTTTCCCTTCTCCCTGCCCCTGGGCCTTTGAGGCTGGAAAGTGAAATCCTCTCAAAATCCACACATCACTGTGCTTTAAAGGGCTGTGTTACCCCTGTAATTGCCCAGGGGCTAGAGGCAGGACACAAGCCACTTACCTCTCATTTAGCTGCAGCCTCAACGCTCCGAGCGGTGGCCTGGATGGTGAGGTGCCTCCATATGGCTTCTTGTTGAGGCTGGGTTTTGCTGCTGGGGGAGGCTGATAGCAGACTTCCCATTTGGAGGTGGGTTTCTCTTCCTCTCTGGTTCCCTGCACACAGACCCACAAAACTGGGTGGAAAACAAGCTAATATGGAGCTGGCTGTCTCCAAAGCAATGTGGTGTGGTCAGAAACACTGAAACCATGGCTACTCCTCTTTTTGCCTCCTGTGTTTCAGAGGAAGCCTAGCAAAGCTGGAGTGTCTCTGGTGTGGCTGGGACTTTGCCAGTTGTACCCAGTTTATTGTATGTTGAGGCTTGGGCAGGACTGTATGGGTCTATCTGGGTGTGTGTCTGGGCTGTATGGGTATATCAGGGGATAGGTGTGGGTTATCCTTCTCATACCCCTTCCCAGCCCAGTCGTGGTGGGGAAGGAAGGGGTCTGTGGTGATGACCAGGGGAGTGGACACATGGGCCTGGGCTCTATGGCATGAACTGAATAAGCCTTTGATCTTCTGCTGGGATATGCCAGCCTGTGAGCAGTGGAAGTGCTGGAGGCTTGCAATGGCACCAAACCCCACACTCACCATGTTGTCCATCCTGAGTAGCAGTGAGGGGCCTTCGGCTTCTATGGAGCAACCCTTGGGTGTCATTGGTTTGAAGAGGGATGTGTCAGAGGTATTTCTTCTGTCCTCTCTCTCACAGTTGCTTCCCACTGGGTTTTAGGGCCTTCTAGTAAATCTCTCCCTCACAATTGCAGTAGTTCTGTGTCTTCATTCCAGGCTTAAAATCCTTTCCACGTGAGGAAGTAAAGCCCGCATCACCAGGAGTAGAGGTGGCATGCTGGCAGCTGCCTGCATTTCTACATGCTTTGTTGTAGGAGGAAAAAGGAATGCATCATCCCCAGTACATCCTGATTTCACAAGATTAGATCAAAATACAGTGCAGTGTTGAGCAATTCAGTCTCTTTATCTCTGTGGACCAGCATCTTGTACCATTAGACTGCAACCCACTTCTCCCTTGGCTGGTCCCAGGGCCTGGCGTGGCATGTGCATGGGTCCCTAGGAAGTGTCCCTGGGTCACTGTGCTCCCTTTGCCACCAGCAGTGCTGTGTTTCCCAATCCATGGCACCTACCTGGGGCATCCCAGGCGCTGATATGCTGGTGCTGCCTTGGAAGCCATCCCCATAATGCTACTTTCACAGGTGCTGGGATGACTGTGGTGGAGCTGGAAAACCCTGGAGGGCTTATGAGTGAGAAGTGGGAAACATGCCAGAAATGCTGCTGGGGATACTGTGCAAGGCAGACATACCCTTCCTTGCTCACATGCCATGATAGCTCTGGGTCTCGGAAGGGCTGGGTCCCTTCTGCACCCCATGTTGGCACTCTCAGACGGTGCAGGGTGCCAGGCTGCACTAACAGGCACTGGGAAGCTCACTCCTTCGTGTTTGGATCAAGCTGCAAGGTGCATGCTGTGCTTCCATAGGAAATGTGTTTCCCTCCTCTCCTGAAATTCTTAGGCATTGTCTTTGGTACCCAAAGCTTTGTGAATCTCCCTGAATGACATCAAAGGGCTGGTAGGAAAAGAGATGGAGGATAATTAGTTCATTAATCCAGAGGTGAAAAGGGTTTATTTTACTGGAGAAATAGCAAATAATAACAAGGGTTAAATCAGGCCCTGTGAGTTGGGCCCTCCTTCCTACCGCAGCTGAGAACTTCTGAATGCTGACCTTGATTTTGGTTCAGATTCAAACCCCAAGCCCCTGCAGCGTGATGCTGGGATTGGGTCCTGGCAGGAGGAATGGGCCTGGTGGGAGCAGCAAGGTGGGAGCCTGGCTGGTACCTAAAGGAAGAGAAGGGCACAAAGGTGCAGGCCACATAAAGGAGCCTCTTGGCCACCGAATGTGTCCACCCAGCTGCATAAGGAAGCTGTATGGCGTTTTTTCTTCCAAACCTGTTGAGGATGCCTGAGGAAATAAGGAAGCTGGTTTTGGAATGTCAGGTTGTCCTCCCAAATGTTTACAGGCAAAAAGTCTTGGCCCAGGTTTTGGGCTGGAGACAGAGCTGTCTGATCTTCCTGCTGTTGTGCTCTATCACTGGTAAAATGTGAAGCTGTGTGGCTGCTCTGGAGCCAAAGTTATTGTCAGCCCCCTGAGACTGGCTCTAAAGGTCTGCAGGAAGCTTATTCCTCGTTGTGTCATCCATCCCCTTCATTATGTGCTGCTCTCAGGGGTCCTAGGAGCGTTTAGGCTATGTCCATGTGGCAATGTCCTCTGCAGTAAATGAGGATTAAAAGCATGTGTTTTCTAGTGCATGGTGAAATACATCTTTAGTGACCCCAGTGGGTGACATGAAACAAGAAAGCCACACATTGCGGGACCCTCACTGCTACAGGGAGCAGACCTGTTCAATTGAGATGTTTATAGATGTTCAGGAGGAGACTGAAGAGCACCTGAAAGAGAGAGCGCAGCTGGAGGCTGCTGAAGTGGGCAGGTTTGGAGTGTTTGTGGAGCTGATGGAAGCAGCTGAAAGCAGGGACAGTGTGAGGGGGGGATGTACTGTGTATGTTCTCTCTTGCTCCACAGTGGGACTGCTGGCAGTGGAACACAGGAACAGAAACACCCGTGCTCTAACCCACTGCGGCCAACCGAGGGGTAGAGGCAACAATGAATACAGCTGAAATCTGGCTCCTGCACATCCTCTGAGTGGTTTTTCAGTGTTCTGGAGAAGTTCTCAAGAGCTTCTGAGTAATTTATAAGCCGGTGATGACAGCTTGGCTGTGTCTTTCTCCTGTTTCAGCTAATGTAGAGCCCCAGGTCTCTGATGTTGTTAAAAGGCACCATCCTCTTAAGTGATTCCCCAGCCTGAACTTTGGTGCGAGTTTTCTGCCTGGCTCATTCGGGAGAGGCAGGCTCACCAGGCACTTCATTGGTAATAATGGAGCCCAGTGTTTAAGTAACTACCCCAGGATTATTCCGGTCTGGGCAAACCAGTTCTGGGTGTGAAGCTGGAAAATAACCTCCCTGAACCTTTGTCAATTTCTTGAACTGAACCTTTTGTGGTGGTTGTGAAATGCTTGGTGACATTCTGCTCCTGCTGAATTCAGGGCTTTTGAGTGGGAGATGGGAAGCACCGGGGATGTGTTCAGGATGTTTCTGCTGCTGCCTCACCATAGAATGGTTTGGGTTTGAAAGGACCTTGAGTGCATCCAGTTCCAACCCCCCTGCCATGAGAAGCTACGCCTCACAGTAGACCATGTTGTCCAAGGCTCTGTCCAATGTGGCCTTGAACACTGCCAGGGATGGAGCACTCACCACTTCTTTGGGCATCCCATTCCAGTGCCTCAGCACGCTCACAGTAAAGAACTTTTTATCTAACCTCAACTTCCCCTGTTTAAGATTAAACCCATTACCCCTTGTCCTATCACTGCAGTCCCTAAGGAAGAGAACTCCCCAGGTTTGAATCTCATCCTTCTTCAGATGCTCGGTCCTGTGATGTTTTCTATTCTATGGGCACAGTGCTGCTAAAAGGAGCAGTGCTTAGATCCTGGCTGGGGCTGAGACGGGTCCTGATACTGATCTCCCCTTGGCTGGAGCTGCTCAGTCCCGAGCCATTCAGTTGCTCATCCTCCAGCATCCATGTGTAGCCAGGAGAGGCTGGAACTGCACTTTCAGTTTAAGCTGAAACAGGGTAGATTTAGATTAGATATTAGGAGCAAATTCTTCCCTGTGAGGCTGGGGAGGCCTTGGCACAGGGTGCCAGAGAAGCTGTGAAGTTCACTTGCTGTGATTACTGTTTGTCATGCAGGATTCACTGAAGTGCTGCCTGTTGTGGCTACTTCACATCTTATCTCTGGAGCTGTTTAAGGAGACCAGAGGAACAAACCGGTCCTTACTGAATGGCATGAAGACCATTTAGTGGGAGAGTCTTTCCCTCTGCTCACTAAAGCAAATCAGACTGGTGTCCCATGCCCTGAGGAAGGATGGAAGGAGTCTGACAGCAGCAGGTTGCCTTATGCTGAAAATACAACCCATTCAGTCGTGCTGTGCTGTTTTGGAGAGGTGAATTTGTCCCACTGTGTGCACCTCTTACAAGCTGCCTTAGAAACCTCTATTAACTAAAGCTGCTTGGCTCTGCATGAGTTGTCAGAAAACTACATGGCTTTATCATGACTATGTTTGCTGCCCATCCAGAATGAATCCTTATGGAAAGAGCCTGTATTTCTCTTTAGGCCTTTGTTGCATTGCCTTGTTCCCATCTCCCTCTCCCCTTCCTCAAGCGAATGAACAGTGTGGTAGCATCATCACCCCTTATTACCTTTGCCTGTTGCAGTGGAGAGTTTCTAGTGTTGGTGGGTGAGGTTTGAATGAACCCTCCCTGAAAGCTGTTCCCTTTTGAGTGACTTCCCTGCAAGCATCATGAGAGCAGAGCTTCAGCCTTGGCTGCTCCTCCCTCTGCCCACCTTCTGTTGGGGCAGGCAGGCTTAGCTGGCTTCTGACACCTGAAATCTCTGAGGTCATGTCTCATGGGTGCTGGAATTTGGGTGGCCTCTTTCTGCTCCTGTCTGCTTTGAGCAGTGGCTGTTGTGCCCTGTGAGGTCCTTACTTCACAGTGCCTCAGTGTCCCCATAAGCTGCTTCTCCAATGGCAGGCAACAGTGGGCTGTAAGAGCCCCTCGGTGACCATGAGAAAGCTTTCCAGCTCTTTCTAGTGGCAACCTCAAATCATTCTTGGGTATTTTCAAGCATTGCTTTATAGCCTCAAGTACTCGGGGTTCATCTGCATGAGTGCTGGAATGGAGGAGATCTGGTTTTCTATGAGTGTGTCTCCAGGGCAAGAGCTGGTATCTGAGCTCTGAAAGCAATCTCCATACTGAAAGCAAAGGCATGGTGCTGCAGGGTTTCACTGTGCATGAATACACTGTGAGCCACATAGACGTGGTTTTAACCATTTTGGATTTACTTTATCAAGCGTCTCTCCAGCATCATAAAGAAGTTTCACCTTCCAATGTATTTTATAAATGGAAGAGGAAGTGGTCACTTAATGACGTGACTCCAGGAGCATGTGTTCCACAGTAAAAGCACAGAGTACAAAGCAGCATCATAAAGCTTTAATCTCCCTCTTAATTACAGAGTTTTACAGCAGAAACTTTCCATAGTCAGAAGAGCATTACAGCAAAGGGAACTTTCCTTTTCGAACAGGCTTTCAGAGCAAAACACAACGGAGAATCAACCTTGTACAAGCAGTTTGCTAGTGCTCTGCCTCAGCACTCAGTTCTGAGGCTCAGGTGGAGAACAGCCCCATTGCCACTGAAGGCTTCACATAGTGTAGCAGGAATACCCCAAAGCCACTGGTCTTTCAGATGTCCTGAGGAGAAAAGGCAAATACTTGAAGTCCTCATTCCTAGAGGGATTTCTTCTTTGGCAGTCACCACACATATGCAAATGCTCCTGACTGTTTTTTCTGGAGGTGAGGAGGGCCAGGGAGTGTTGCTCATCAGAGATGGGATATGCAGAATTTGCTGACTCACTGAGTAGGACCCAGCTTTGCTGTCCACACCCCAGAGCAGCTGAATGGACCTGTGGAGAGACGCTTGGTCTGCAGGAAGTGTACATGTGTAAAAATGGGAAGGAAAAGCATGATTTGGAGTTGGGAGTTCGTGATCAGCCTCTGTGTTGCTGAAGAACTGGCTCTGCTGTTGGGCAATTGCAGCCACCTCCTGGGCTCACCCTGGCATTCGGCGGCAGGGATGAGGCTGCCTTTCTCCATAGCAGGAATGTGTCCCTTTTCCAAAGCTTTAGTGCTGTGTACAAGGTTCTTGTGGGGCTGTTTTTCCCTGTTTGGTTTGGAAGGCATTGCCAGCTCCAGTCATGGCCTTTGCCTATCAATGTTCTGTGTGGCCACTTGTAAATAGAACAGAACTCTGTGTATTTGTTTTACTGGATCTGTCAAAACCAAGAGATGTCAGGCTCCCTTGGCCCTGCTCGGTGCCTTTCAGCAGCCTTTGTGCCAGGCTGAGACAGGACACATTACTGTGGCATGCAGCCCTGAGGAAGGGGTGACCGGGAGGTGTGCCTCACCCAAGGGTGCGAGGACACCAGGATGGGCATCTCTGGTTGTCTCCTCCATTCAGTTTCTGTTTGTGTCCAGCTTTGGGCCCCTCACTACAAGAGAGACATTGAGGTGCTGGAGTGGGTTCAGAGAAGGGCAATGGAGCTGATGAGGGATCTGGAGCACAAGTGTGATGGGGAACGGCTGAGGGACCTGGGGGTGTTTAGTCTGGAGATGAGAAGGCTCAAGGGGGGACCTTACCACTCCTTGCGAGTGTCTGAAAGGAGGTTGGAGTGAGGTGGAGATCAGTCTCTTCTCCCAGGTAACAAGTGATAGGACAAGAGCAGACTGCAGGGGGAACGTCAGAAGGTGGCACACACAAACCCTCCCTGATCCTGTAGCCAAACAGGCTGAGCACAGTGCTCAAATGTGTAAACAAGGAAGGTTTGTTTCCCCTGGGACTTTCTGGTGGCAGCAGCATTTGTAAGACCAGGGTGGAATGAATGTGTCTTCACTTGGTAAAAGATATTAGATAATAGAAGGTTCTGGGTGGGTTTGTGGTAACTGAGCAGGACATGTTGCAAAGCCCTCAATCCGACTGAATTTAGTGATGAAAGAACAAAAAGTAGCTTGTTTTGAATGTCATGTTTGTTTATGTATATACCTTACATTAAAGATCCCTTCAGTGGGCTGTAGCAAGAGTCAGCAGCTGGTACCTGAATCCAGAAACACTCAAATAGGAAATTAGGAGCAAATCTACAGCAGTGAAAATAATTACCTGATGGAATACTTTCCTAAGGGGTTTGGACACTAATCCTCCTCCTCAGTCACAGGCAATATAACAGTGTAATGGTTGAGTGATTTATAGCTAGCTTATAAATTGATGCCTTTACAAAAGACTCAGGTTGAACATTGAATCTTGGACTTGGTACGTGAGCTAACAGGTGGAGTTTTATGGGCTGAGCTCTGCAGAAAGCCTGTGATCACAGACATTGAGGCTGAGAGCAGTTATGAGTCAGGCTTAATGGTGTCATTCTATAGGCTGTTTTTGCTGGCACAGCCAGGGATCAGTTTTCATCTTTTACAGTCTGGAAATGTGTTTATGGATTGTGGAAGCTGCTAGTGAGCTAATCCATGGAATGGCACGAAAGTAATGATCTCATGAACGGCATTTGCATGCTCTTTTGAAGTCATGTGTGTCAGAGAATCGGGTGGAATATAAGGCGGTGGAGGGATAGTTCCCATACAAATCCCGTGTTGCATAGCCTCGGTTAGGTATGCTAACACAGCACTTAGAGATGGTGGTAGGAATGATGAGAATCCGTTCCACATTCTTCAACACCCACACCAGGTCATCTCCCTAAATGAAGGGTGGAGATTGCTCTGTGCTGTTTTGCAAGGATGTGGTCCAACAAACAGAACTCAGTGTCTGGAGCCATGGGGGCACCCTTTTACAGTGGTTCCTATGGGCAGAAGTGGCCAGGGAACCAACTGGCTCAAAGGCACTGCCAGAATGGGTTGTGGCATTACTAAATTAGTGAAGGCAGTAATAATGGTATCGATTGCCTGTTGCTTGCTAAGGCTGCAAGTACAGGTGTATAAAAGTGTTTTCCTTTCAGTGATTGAAGTCTATATTGATTTAATCTAGAAAAATCCCCCTCCCTTGTCTTACTGTAATGGACTGGACACTTCAGCCTCTTACTCAAGCCTTGTTCTGCCTTCCTTCTGCAGATGACCGTCCTCCAATAGCCCGCACTGCCAAGGACATGAGGGTACAGCCAGGGGAGCCAGTGATGCTGAGAGGCATAGAGAGCACGGATGACCGAGGGATAGTAAGCTATGAATGGAAACAGGTCGTTGGTGACCCCTCTGTGGAGATGAAGGTAGGGAGCTGCAGGAAGCAAACAGCTTGTCCAGTGTCACCTCTGTCACCTGCATTAGGTTGGGCTCTCACAGCCACTGACTTGGAGATCACCTTGGCCTTCTCTCTTTGTGAGACAGTCCACCCATAAGCATGTTCCCAAAGGCTGTGGGGCACTCCTTGTATCCTTGTGGCTAACTCCAGCCTCTCGCAGTGGGTACATGGCATTTCTTGGCCTCATCAGGTCTCAGGCTCCCTGTACCAGGATGTCATCTCAAACCTTCCTGATCAACACTTCATCTTCCTGGGTGGGGGTTCTTGAGAGGGAAGCAGCTTTGGCGCAAGACCTGTTTCTGCTCCCAAGCTCCTGTAGTTCAATGAGAGGCCTGTCCTTAGTTTTGCTCTGGTGCTTCTGTTCCTCTGGATCTGAATAATCCAGCCTCGGGATCTGCTTCTGTTCTGGGGTTTTTCCTGGACCTTGCCTCTCTTTAGAGCATAGTTTCCTCCTCCTATTGTATCTGAGCTGGAGCAGAAGCCACATCTCCTGACTGGCTCCAAGAACACTGCCTATCTGATAGATGTTCAATGTAAACTGTGGCTTTGGAAGAGCAAATGATTACTGTTAAACTTGTGTGAAATGCTCTGTAAAGCCTTGGAGCTGATATAGAGATCTTGTGGCACCTTTTGGAAGAATTAGCAAATGAGTGCATCAGGCCCACAGCTGGTTTTGAAGACGCAGTGACTACCTGTAGGGTTCTGAGGGAACTCTGCAAGTGCTCATTCCCTTTTCCTTCCCCTTATCACAACCAAAGTAACGTGGGTGAGGGAACACAAACCAAAACCAAACCCCCAAAAAGAGTCCTCTTTGTTAACTACATTAAGGTGATACATAAGCAGCACTGTGTTCTCTTGAAACAAAAACCAAAAAGGCAGATAGCATGGAAATGGAGGCCCGATATTCTTAGCAAATATAGGGGGAAAGTTTGTGTCAATAACATCACAGCTTTCTATTTTGATAAGGATAATTCTCTCTTTTTTAGAAACCTCTCAGCAGGCAAAATACGTGCTCATTTCCATCTCTAAAATGAAATATACTTGTAATATTCAAGATGAAAGAGTGCATATATCTTAAATACACCTGGGTTATTCCCTATGTGCTAGGTAAAGGATTCATAATAAGGTTTCTTTTTTAAAAAGTAAATAAAAAGTACAAGTATTTCAGCGCTCGCCAGAGAGTTCTATTGTCCCTCGTACCTTCACGTGAAGTGAATATGAAATATCTACTTACACCTGTGGTACTTTCTCACTGCTCTTCCAGCTGGTGCCAGCCCATGCATTTGGGTGATTGTATAGCACTGAGACATTTTTCATGCCAGACATCTGCTTGGGGGGTTGTAGCCAAGCTGCTTTCTTCCTAATGCAGGAACACAGGCCTTGCGTGGTCTCACTGATTCCCTCATTAGAGGTACTTCTTCTGCATAAGCCTTTCTTTTGCGTTCTCAGAAGCACAAAGACGATCAAGTAGAAATCTCCAACCTACAGGCAGGAGTTTACGTCTTCCAGCTTACTGTCACAGACACTGCACAACAGCAAGACTTCACCAACATCACCATCATGGTGCTGAATTCTGAGCAGACTGAAGGTGAGCTTAAGCCCATGGTTATCTAGATAGAGTCCCCAAGCCTGGGTGATGCTCTTCTCAGAGTAGATGGGAAAAGAGCACAACCACCAGATTGGACTTGCATGTCAGCTTTTCCGAGTAACATCCTCCACCTGACCAGTAGTGGAAGGTCTCCACATTCACAGTGGTCTACTTTAGGGTTTTAGCATCCTCCTGCAGAAGAGGTGCCCACAAGAACCCCATCCTGTCTGCACATCATTCCCTCTACTGGGTGGTGCCAGAGTGGCTGAAGCCTGGCGTGCAGCTGAGGGTGTAAGGGAGGAGAACCTGAAATGCCCTATTGACTCCATGGTTTTGCTGTGAAGGGCCTAATTTCCTTAAGCTGCAGGATAGGTGGAGCTGCCTGCTTGACATTCAAAGCATCCTTGGCTTTCTTCATGTGTTCTACTTTAATGGCTGGGTTTAATGATCAAAATGTTCAGCATCACAAGTGCATTAGGATCACAGAGTTCTTGGACAAATGGTTGATTAGTAGCTGAGCAGGAAATTTCTGCTCCTACCACAGGTACCATAAAATACAAGAACAGCCATGTCAAGTGGCACTAATGGTCTGACCAAAATCCAGTACACTGCATTCAGCAGTGTCCAGAGGCTGATATGCTGGAAAGGGTACAAGAACATGGCATGCTATCAGTAAATACTTACTGTGCTTGGCTAGTGCCAGGGAATTTGCAGCTGGGAGGGTTTTTTAAGCAGAAGATAGTGTCTTGGTGTTTAATGGCCCTTTTTGACTGTGTGCAATATTTGCACAGCAGCAACATCCTGAAGCAGGGAGTTACACAGCTTAACTACATGTTGTGTGGAAAAGCAGCTCCTTTTGTTTTATGGATGTGGCACCTTCTAATTTGATTTTTGACCCTGCCTTCCATATAAGAAAATATATACCAGATTCCCTACTCACCTTCTCCATGCTGCTCAGGACTTTATAACTCTGTCAGACAAGGCCTTTGGAAGGGTATCTCCTTCGTGGATGTGAAGGCAAAGCCAGCTAACCAGAGCCTTTTATGTTAACTTTATCATAGAGCACTGTTTGACTCCCAAGAAGGTGGGTTGGTGTCGGGGAGCTTTTCCGCGCTGGTTTTACAACCCAAGCCTTCAGCAGTGTGAGGAGTTCATTTTTGGTGGCTGCAAGCCCAACAAGAATAACTATTTAAGGGAAGAGGAGTGTCAACTCGCCTGCAAGAATGTTAGAGGTGAGCCTTCTTCAGAAATCAGTTCCCTCTTTCCCATGGGACTGGGATGACTCCATAGGCAGGTACTGCAGCTTCCTGGCTGGTGGCTAGTTAAGAGCCCAGAAAGCTGAGGAGACCTGGGTAATTATGAATGAGGTCACTGCTGATGTGTGTAACCCAGCTCCTGGAGCACTTCTCCCCTGGTCCCTGGCTACAGAAACCCTCACCAAACCTTCATGTCGCATCTGAAACCTCAATTCACAGGGTAGAAATGTGCTATGGGAGAGCCAGAAGTGCTTCACACCCATTTGGGAATGGTCTGGCTTGTGTGGGAAGTTCCCCTCTGTTCCTCCAGGCCAGCCTCATGTGGGTACTACTCATCTGGGGTTTCTGGGTGGTGGGCATCCATATTTCCCTTCCAGAATCCCCACAGGGCTTGCTTCCAGAATATAAGCACTTCTTAGGTGAGATATGAGGGCAGTATAGAGCTGATCTTGAGCTGACAAAAGGATGTGGTGGTAAATCTGTTCTGTTTTTTCCCTTGTCTCTCAGGTGCTGTTGGTGGGCGACAGCAGCCAGGTGAGCCTCCGTACCGCTGTGTAACCCTGCTGTGAGCTCAGGCTGGGTGTTTCACAGACATTCCTGTGGCTTTTGATTAGCACTCAGTGTGGAAAGAGAGGCACAGGAGACTAATGTCTTTACTACGCCTTTCGCTTTCGTGTCATAGGATAATTCAGGTTGGGGATTACCTCTGGAGGTCATCTGGTCCAACCCACTGCTCAGAGCAGGGTCACCTTTGAGTCACATTGGGTTGCCCAGGACTGCATCCAGTCCAGTTCTGGGTATCTGATAAAGGAGATTTTAAACTTTTCACTGTGCCAATGTTTGATCTTTGTCATAACTTTAATCTCATATTGAATCATTTTCTCTTGTTGCAACTTGTGCCTGTTGCTGCTTATCCTATTACTGTGCACCTCCAAAACAAGTCTGTCTCTTGTCTGTTCCAAAACCTCACACTAGGTCTTGTGCTCCAGCCCTTGCCAAGTCTGCTGGATTCCCTGGAGTATGCCAGAGTTTTCTATGCATTGGGAAGCTTGGAACTGGGCATAGCACTCAGCATTTGGGATCAACTCTGGAGCAAAGGGGAATAACTGCTCCTCTCCATCAGTTCTTGCAGCCCAGTGTGAAGGTTTCAGTTTAGTTTTCCTAATTTAATCCCTCATGCTTGGGCAATGTCTCCATAGTCTTTTGGACAATGTGTCTATATTCTTCTTGAGTAGCTCATTCTTGCTTCCACTTTCTGTGTACTTCTTTTCTGAGCGGAAGCATCACTGTTCCCAGAGCAATGTTTCATTTATGCCCAGGGTGGCACTGAAGACAGACCTTAACCAATCTGTCTTTTCTTGTTTGCCAGCCCTATCAACAGCTTTTAAGTTCCTCATAAAGCATCTGTGTGGCAGGGAGAATTTTAATGCTCTATCTGAACTGTTTCTGATGCAGTGTGCAATGGGAAATGTCAACCCCCATTCTTCAAATGCAAGGATGGTTGCTGCATTGATGCCTATCTGGAGTGTGATGAAACTCTTGACTGTGCTGATGGATCAGATGAGATGTATTGTGAACGATGTAAGTACTTCAAATTCTGTCTTAGATTACTTAATATCTGCGTATGGATGAGAGCAATGTGTTGACTCAATGCTTTTTGGTACCCTCTGTTCTTATCTGCTGACCCTGCATTATCTCTTCCTGTGGTGTTGTATTTGCAGGTTCTGCCATCTCCTGTATCTCTGCTGTCTGCAGGAGCTCATCTTCCCTCTGGGATGTTTCCTGCCTCTTAAATACTTTCCAACTCTCTTCTCTGCACCTGTCTGTAAGACTTCAGAGCCTGTCCTCCCCTCGTCTTCCCATACTTTTCTCACTGAATGACCTTACCTGCTGTCACAGAGCTGGGAGTTGGGAAATGAAATCATGATCTCTCCCAGTGTGTCCAGTGTCACAGACCCCTTAACATCTTCATGTTATGCTGACGTAAATGCACAGTGGTGAGCTGCCCAATTCCATAGTCCCTCCTCTTTCCCTCTCTCTTCTGATGGAATTCCCATAGTCTCTTTTCTATATGTGGGTGTCCTGTTGCCTTTCTAGGTTGCAAGCTTACAATTCATCCCTCTTGCCCTCTCATATCCTACACTTGTGCTATTTCACACTTCTGGAGTGGTAGCAGTTTTCCCATACTTCTTGATGGAAAAAAATATAAGAAAGCAGCTTTTGTTTTCCTTAGTTCTGTCTGTGTAGTTGTGGAATGGAAACTGGGAATAGTTTCTTGTTATTTTTCCCATGTTCCTCTCACAACTTTGAGCTGTTTAAGAACCACAAATTCTCTCTTTCCCTGGCTTGTGATAGCAGAATGTGCAGGAAAACCCTGTCTGCTCTTGTCTGCATGGACTGAAGCTTTTCTTTTTGCATTCAGCTGGTGGGAGAACTTTTAACGTGAAATGTTGCTCTTGCAGATGCTCATGAGTTCAACAGACTACAGAAAATCAATGTCACACACCAGCAAGGTACGTCCTGTCCGGAGCACCTAGGTTGACAGCTACCAGCTTTTGTTTTCTTCTTCAGCCTGTTGTTTCATGGTAAAACTGCTTCCCTGTATAATTCCAAAAATGTCTGGGTTTAGAAATAGTGCAAATCAAGGCAGTGTGAGTGACACAGCAATGGCATAATACCAGTGATGGCATAATACAAGTAATCATATGCTTCTGTTCAGACCCATATCTTTGTCTTGTTTGTACCGGTGTAAACAGTACCGTCACTGGGCTACAATAGTATATCCCAACTGCAGAGACCTGAGATGAACTGTAGTTTCTGTGTGTCCAGTCTCTTCTTGTTCCCTTCTGCCTCCCAGAGAGGACAGATCATTCCTGCAGGGAGCTGAATCCAAGGTCTAGCACAACTACACACTGTTCCTCCCTACTAGCTGGGTTTATGGGCAGATGGCTTCTCACTGTGGCAATGCCAGTTTGAGTAGCTGGCCACTGGGCAGTGGGGACCTGAGATCCCCTGTTCCGGCCATGGATTTCCTCTGCCATTGTGCTTGTACTCTTCTGTTGTGAACAGAAGATGTTGCTGCTCTGCTTGGGCTAGAGCAAATCTCCTTTGCTTTGCCAGGTCACTGTGTGGAGTTGCCTGATACTGGACAGTGCACTGAGAGCATCCCTCGCTGGTACTACAACCCATTCTCTGAGAAATGTGATCCCTTCACCTATGGGGGCTGTGGAGGCAACAGCAACAACTTTGAAAAGGAGGACGAGTGCATGAAATCATGTTCAGGCATCACAAGTAAGCAGACATAGTGAGGGCTGGAGTTTTACTGATGAAATTATGAAAATCACTCCAGATTAAATTCTGTGGTCCCAAAAGAGGCAGTGATCTGGGAGCTTTTAGTCAAAGCAGCTCTGCTTTCAAACCCTGGCCATCCATCACAGCGTTCTTCAGTGTGACTGATGGCTTGTGGGAAATGGTGTGTACCTATAGCACATTTCTGCAATGCAGCCTGTAATTTCTGAGAACTGGAAAACATTTTGTGTGCTGATGTTGAAAAAGGGACAGAAGAGGATGACAAAACTAACCAGAGATATGGTATGGCCTCTAGGAAAAATCTAACTGTCTAGCTTGGCTCCAGTTCTCCCCAAGTGGGAGGGGAGAAATCAAGAAAATCCCTCAATGACACATATTAGACTGAAGTTTTAAACAAACGAGGGAAAAGTTGATGCTATCAGCTTTGTATGTGTGGCTGTGGAGACCAACAGCTGAAACAGGAGGAATTCTGACAGACTGGACCTGTCTGGGGGCAAACTTGCTGGTTTTCTACAGCTACATTGTGCCTCACAGGCTGCTCTGAGAGCTCAGTACCATGACTGTCAAGAGGGATGCTGTATGCATTCAGCCTTTTTCAGAGCACTGGAAATATGCTCCTCAGAATCCTGCCTTATCCCTTGTTCCCAACCTTCTTTGTAAAATCTTTTTCCCCCCTGTCTGCTCCCAATTCAGAAGCAGATGTCATTGGCCGGAGATGGGAATCATTTGAGCCCCAAAGCAGTCTCTTAAGTGAGTAACAATTCTTCCTACAGATCTTGCTTGTTGCTTTTAGCTGTTCTGAGAAATATTTTGACTTTCCTTACAAATGATAGCCTTCTCTCCCAACCCTCTTTTGAAGCTGAGGGAGTGATGTGGGATGTGTGGGATGCCAGCAGTGGCAAGAGATGGTTCTGTGCACTGTGCATCTGTAGTCCAACTTCTTTGTGACTCAGTAGCTCATATCAGAAGCTCCTGATTCTCCTTCCATCAACTTGCATGAATGTTCCACTGTTGAACATCAAAAAGTGCAAGTAAAATTCTTCCTAAGGGCCAAATTCACCTCAGGACCACTGACTTCTGCAAAAAAAAAAAAGGACCGCTGGGTATGTGAATAATGCTGGAAATCCGATGACCCTATATAAATTCCCTACAATTGTTCTTTACAGTTGTAAAGAACACCAAAGCTTTTTAAGTACAAGTTCTTAAAAGAATATCACTTTAAGGTTGGTGTCCTTTCCCCACGGAGCTATCAGGCTGCTATCTTCAGTAGAGACCTCATGAAAACATACACTTTTGTTCTTCAACCCCAGAGTTCGATTTAATCTTCAAATTCACACCGGCTCTCAAGTGCATTCACGTTTGACAGTCTCCACTGATGATACAGGAGTTTGGTTGGTAGTAAAAGACCAAGTGCTCACTGCACTGCTACAAACTCCCACAGACTTAGCCTATCCACCATAACTTGCTCCGACAGCCTTATCGCAACCAGGAGATGCTTTCTGCGACCCCTTGGTGGCCTCCCTGTTGACATATGAAGCAAAGCCAGTGTTTTGGAAGGGCTTGATGTTCTGTCGAAGTCACTGAATAGCCTTTAGAGGGCGTGTTGCATCTGAGAAATAATGGGAACCATAATTTGGGGGACACAAGCTGCCTATACCCTTATGCCATGTGGTTGTTGTCTTTCTTTGCCCCCTAGAGCAATGACCATCCTGCTATCGGGCCAGCTACTGTCCACCTCTTCTCTTTGCCAGCACAGCTTTTGCAGTGGCTGTTGTGCTTTCTTCTTCCTGACAGTTCCTGCTGCATGGAGCAGCCCTTCTAATGCATTTGTGAACCCCTGCAGGTGCCTTTGAGGTCGTGATTGCCGTGCTCCTTGGAATCTGCATCATGGTGGTCCTTGCCATCATCGGCTATTTCTTCCTGAAGAAAAGGAAGAACAGCCACCGGCATCAGCCATCCACTGCTACCAACTCAACCCTCTCCACTACAGAGGACACTGAGCGTCTGTTTTACAGCAGTGCCACCAAACCAGTCTGACCTACAACCTCTCCCCCTCCAGACCAGTAATGGGGCACTCCCCAGAATGTCTGGAGTTCTGTTTCTAGACATGGGCTAGTGCCTGAAGGACGTTTTTCCATTTGAAGACATTTGTCAGGCCAAGGTCTAGCCATGATTTGGCAGTACTAGTGTTTGTGATTGTGTTGGCTAAATGGCTGCTCTGGAAAGTGAGGATCTGGGACCATTTTGATGCTCTGTGATGTCTGTCCCTTCCTAACCTCAGGCAATCCAGTGAAACTCTGAATTACATCTTCCTGCTCAAACCCAGAGCACAACTCCACTCAGCTTACTGAAGGGCCTGGGACTGGATCTGAGTGCCCTTCGCACTGTTGAATAGTGGAAGCTCACCAGAGCCACTAAGTTTTTGTTTGCAATGCCAATTTTTTCCACGCAATCTCTTACTTTCCTCCCTTTCCCCCAGTCCTCTGCAAGGTGGCCCTGCCTCCCAGCAGCCCTCCTAGCGCTGGTAAGCCTCTTGACGGCTGTGAGATTCATGTAACCATTCAGATCTGTTCCAGGGGCTCTGTGACACTCTCCAGTGGTTCCTGTTTTTGAGATGGAAGGAAGCAGAAATACTTTAATCCCTAGGCTTTGCTTTCTAACAGAAAAGCACACCTAGAGTTTTTGTATGCCTGGCTGCCATGTTACAGCCTCCTATGTATAGTACATGCCTACTATTTTCTCTCTGTGATTTGCTCTGTTTGCTTTTCCAGCATTCACTCTGAACCCAAACACCTTGAGAAAATAGATATTTATTCTCAAATGAAAGAAAAGGAATATCCCTACTTTTCCTGCTGATGGCAAGAGGAAGGTGAAAGGACCCAGCTCCCTCACAGTTGGATTTGTGAGGCAGCTTTGATTTTACAGTGCTCTTGTCCAAGCACAAATCCTGACCCAAATCCCTGACATCTCCCAGAGCACAGAAGTGGGCTGGATACCCAGCTGATGTCCCCAGGCTTCCTCCCTCCTACTGGCCTGTTCTTCCCAGTGCAAGGTGAGCCTAGCCCCAGGAGGTCCAGAGCTCCTCCCTGACCCCATGGCAGCATGTGAAATCCCCACTTTGGAGAAGTCCATATGTTCCCCCTTGGCTGTTTGCAGTGAGGTGCATCCCAGATCTGTACTGCTGTACACTTATGGTTCAGGCTTGTACCTCTAGGAGCTGAGGACGTCAGCTGGGGACAGAAGCTGCTATTTCTGAAGTGCCTGGTACGCTTTGTCAGCTCTGAAGTTGGCACCAATCCCCAAACTTACAGTGCCTGCTGCTCTTGAAAAACTCATTCCGTGAAAAGAATGGAAATTGGGGCAGGGAGTGTGTGGGGGGGTGTATTTGCATGTGTGTGCACATGTCTGTAAAAAGCATAAATCTATGTACAGACTTTAGTTTAAATGCTTGGCTCCTTTCAGGGCTGCGGGCACAGTGGCTCTGGAAGGCACTGGTGAAGCCATGCCCAGCTCAGGGCATGCTCAGGGGCAGCTTCAGGAGAGCTGCCACGCTGGGCCAGTGCCTGGGCTGGGAGGGAAGAAACCCCTGCCCACCGCCTGCTGGCAATCTGACTGCAAGCTTCTCTCCATCATGGGCATCTGCATTAGTGTCCCTGGGGCTGGTTTGATTCCTCCTTGACTTTTCGTGATCTCTCCTATCGTTTCTTCCATCTCTTTGTTTTTCCCACAGCCTATCGTGGCCTATGCAGTAAACCTGACATCATGATTTATGTTTTTGTGTGCTCACTGCTAATAAAAACGAACTGTTTGTTTTATCTGACTTGGGAGTGGTGTCTGAGAAGCAATGACCCGCAGAGGGAGCAGGTACCATTCCCATGCCTGCTATCTCGCACCCTTTCATCAGCACAGACTGTGGTAGCTCAGGGCCCAGCACTGTGCTGTGACTGCAGCTGCGGTCCCATGGGTTGGAGAGGGCTGGGAGAGGGGGATGCAATGTGTGTGGATACCTGGAGAGGCAGCTACCAGGTGAGGTGTGCTGGGAGTGAGATCATTACACACCAAGTCACCCAGAGAGCAAGGCAGGGTGTAACTGAAACTGGGTTCCAGCTGGTCAGACTGGTTTGGGGTTTGAGTCTGAAACCAAAAGCAGACACTATTCTTCAAACAGGAGCTGCTCTAGCTGTGTCTCCAGGCTGGTGAGCACTCAGGCACTGCCAGGTGTAGTTAGCTAGATGTAAATTTGGCTCATTGGCAATGAATATGTATGGCACCAGGTGAACATTTGTCACTGCCTTGACAGTGCTGGGTCTCCACATGCAGCTTCACAGCAGGTTGCTCTGGACTGTGGGGTTTGCTTGATCAATACCACCTCCCTCTTCCCCCACTCTACACCAGCTCTCCTATCCTGCCGTTTCCCATTACTCATGTCTACGTTACCCCCATGTCCCATGAGAAGGACTTCTTCCCGGCTGTGCCCTGCTCAGGCAATGGGGTCACCAGTCCCAGTGCAGTGGGGTAACCCCCGGACTGAGGGTGCTATTGGAAACCAAAGCTGCTTCTCTTGATAGTCTCCAAAGAGAGAAGGTGACCATGTATTCCAGTCTCTGGATGGAGTGAATAGGTGACTGGTCTCTTCTCTCAAGGAACAGGTGATAGGACAAGAGAAAACAGCCTTAACCTGTGTGTGGGGAAGTTTAGACTGGAGATTAGGAACAATTTCTTCACCGAGAGGGTGCTCAGGCATTGGAACAGGCTGCCCAGGGCAGTGGTGGAGTCACAGTCCCTGGAAGCGCTCACAAACCATATACACAAGGCCCTCAGTGATACGGGTTAATGGTGCCCTTGGCAGTGCTGGGCAAGGGCTGGACTTGATGATCTTAAAGGTCTTTTCCAACCTGGCTGACCCCGCTGGCGCCCTCCTCTGCAAGAGGCGCTGCTGCTCGGGCCGTGAGGAGATGCCGCCATGTTGGTACGGCGCGACCGGCGGACTGAGGCCTTGAGGCCCGGGGCTGAGCCCGGTGCCGGACCTCGCACCGCTCCGTGCCGCACTCCCTGCCGCCGCCGCCCGCCTGCGTTCCCCGGCTTGGCCGTGCGGGGTCACTCGCGCTGCACCGGCAGCTCCGCCGTGGGGCGGCTGCGGGAAGCCCCGGTGCCGCGCGGCCTCGGTTGTGCTGCCCCGCGGGTGAGGAGCTCTGCTCCCCGGGCATTCCGAGCTCTTCACGCGGGTTTGATTTCGGGACCGGAATGGGAGCCCAGCGGTTGAACCTTGCTGCAGAATGAACCTCTCCTCCTCACAAACCAGAACTGGAGAGTGCCTTGCTGTGCCTTGGTGGAGGAACATTGAGCTGCCTTGTTTCACTGGCTGAGCCTAACACGGAGCAAAGCCCCCTGTTCCCCCAGCTAAGACCAGAAACAAGCAGTTACACGAAGTTGTTGGCTGTTTTGGGGCAGAGCTGCTCCTCCTACGCAGTGTGTGCCCTTGATCCCATCACACAGCCATGCTGTGGTGCCAGCAGCTCCTGGGGCTCTGGAGATGGTCCCTTGTCCTGCAGTGTCCAGTCAATGTCCTCCACACCAAGGTCTGTGTTTTTGAGGGGGTTTGCATGGTGTATGGAGCCAGGCCTTGCCAAGCCTCAGGAGCTGCTGCCCACTGTGCTGCGGCCTCTGCACAAGTGTCTTTTGAGAGCCTCCATCTCTGTGGAAGGAGATGCCTCTCGTCCCTTCCTCATCACCAAAGCTTTCAGCCTTGCTCTGGCTATCAAGAAGAAGGTCTTGCTTGCTTAGCTGTATGGCTGAGTTAATCTCAGTGGGCTGGAGGGGACCTCACAGGCTTTGCGTGGCTGCTGGGCTGGATGCAGGAAGCATTAGCTCATAGCAAAATACCAAGTGTCTCTGGCTTCCCTGTGGCACAATGGCTCACAAATAGACACAGCAGCTGCCCTGGCATGACAAGGGATGGCTCCACAGTAGCAGGACAGAATATTGTCCCTCTGCACAAAAGCCACAGTGATGTGACACTTTCTGGTAAGTTACTTCAGCTCTCTGGCCTAATTTATTGCTTAAGGAAGAAACTAACTTGGTTTTGAGGTCAAACAGTTCATTCAGGTTAAAAAGAGAGCTCCAAAGCTGGGGCGGGGGGAGGAGAAGGAATGGGGTTGTCTGCAAGCTCTGAACAATGTAAAGAGAATTCCTTAATATCATTTCCCTTAATGCAAGGGAATCAGGAATGACCAGGCTTGCTCCTTCTGCATCCTAAATGGAGCAGGTGCAGATTAGAAGTGCCACAGCTACTCCGGCACGTGGTAAGCAAACATTGCAAGATACAGCGGTGCCTGTGTGGGAATTAGGCTAGGAAAACTTTCCAGGCACTTGGTTTTTTTATCCTTAAAGAAATGGGATAGAAATTGGAAATGCTCTCCCTTGGTCATCAAGCACAGAACTGCATGTTACTGTAATAGCTTAGAGAATCATAGAATAGTTAGGGTTGGAAGGGACCTTCAAAGGGCATCTAGTCCAACCCCCAAAGACACAGGGAAATGCATTCAGCTGCAGAAATTCCAGCAGATCTGATCAGCTCTGCACCATGTAAAAGGAACCTCTCTGCAAGGATGACAGTGTCATGGGGAAATGTGTGTTTCCTGGGCAAGGTGCCACCTGAGGCATGGCAGAGCTTCTGTGGCCTTTGGTCAATGGTTACCTCTCTGAGATGTCCTCATCTCCCGCTGTGTCAGGAGTTTGGAAACTTACCATCAGTTCCTGTAGCAGCTTTAGGAGACTTTGCAAGGCCAGACCCATCGTGTAATTACCATCTTCACTAGGTTGCCCAGAGCCAGCTACATGAGAGGATATACAGAATGAGAGTGAGTGGCTGGCAGGAGCTGCAGAGGCCAGGAGCTCTGCTGGAGCCAGCCAGGCGTTCCAGCAAGAAGGGTATTTTTCCACAAGGCTCAGTGCAGACAAAGCGTCTGTGTCTTTGTTCTCTGCCCTGACACACCTGACCCACATGCTGGCTGCTTCAGGATTGCTCAGAAATATTTGTGATGGGTTGAAGCAAAAGCATTGGCCCAGGAATTTGAGCTGCTGGGACTCCCCCAGCAAGAAGCTCTGTGTCCCTCTCACATAGGCAACATCGGAGCCCTTCCCTGCGGCAGCTGCACCCAAAGGGACCCAAGCACTGCTGTATTTGTCCTGCCTGCAGGCTAAAGTGCTGCAGGTTTTATTCATTATGGGCTTATTGTTCAGCCAGACCAGGTGCCCACTGTGGTTTGACAGCTCCTTTAAGATGTACACAAGAGGGGGGCAGCAATATCTTAATATCCAACCCAGTGTTGCCTTTGATACTGTACTGTCAAACCAGCAGGGACATTGTGCACTGCTGGAACTGGGTGCTAAGATGTTAGGTGCTCTTGAACTCTATAAGCTTCATAAAATACGAGTTCCTGTTCCCTTGCTCCCTGTCTGAAGTAATGTTATGGTCCATATTAGTATACTCTCCCTGGTCTTGAAGCCTCATAGCCATCTGTAAGGCAGGGGAGAGATGTATAACCTTCAGAAGAACAGAGAATTGACATCAGGTCTCCCAAGCCTCTTTTGGATCCTCTGTTCCCTGGGTATGCTTCCCTTCAGTTTTCTGCATTGTACAGAGCCAGACCCAGCTCTTGGAGTCACCAGTTCAGTAGCAATAATTGGCCAGTGGGACTTTAAAAAACAATGCATGTGGGTGCTTCTCCCTCTTGTTCTTTATCTATTTGGATTAGTTTCCCAGATTTTTTTTGCTGACACACACTACATTTTGAAAGAAATAAGCATTTTTATCCCTGTTATCAGAGGACTTCAGGCAGCAATGCCTCCATCAAAACCAAAGCAAGCTAAACCAGTCCTTGTGTGGAGTGTCATCAAGTTCAGAAGCTGGTAGCTGTGTCCCACAAGCCTCACCACCCCTTCTCTGCCTTGGAGGCAGTTGCAATCCTGTATTAGAGGATGAAGGGGCATTTGTGACACACTTGAGGAGGCTTAACAATAGGCAGACCATTGGGGTCATTGCATGGACCATGTGTCTCTACAGCTGAGCAGACAGGAGCTGCTGCTGAAGATGCAAAGCTCCTACTCTAATGTCTTCACTAGAGGCCTCTGGTGCACAAAGTTTCTGTTAAACCAGTTTGAGCTGGTTCTCTCTCATATTTAGAAAGTATCCCTGCTTATGCTGTAGAATTACACCCTGTGAACTTCCTTTCCCTCTCATCCTAGTATTTTGGGAGAGGGGCAAGTCTTCTACCCTTTACCCCAAAGCTTGGGCTAATCTGTTTTAAATGGATTGCCTGCCATGTCTTCTGCCAACTGCTTCTTCCACCACTCCTCTGCTTTTCAGCCATGCACTTTCTACCCTCCTTCCACTTATCTCCCAGTTCAGCTACTAAGGGACCCACCAGAGACAAGATCTGATCAGAACACAACCAGAGACAAAGGGAAGAGCTGGCACAATGTGTGCCCATTATCATTCTTCCCATCACCTTGTACACAGGCATTCTCAAACAGCAAGACTTTATCTTGTTCCTTTTCTGTTGCATTCCCATCACATTACTGTCTTAAGTATACGAGGCTGTAAAACCCATGCAGATACATGGCCATCTCCAAAATGAGTAAGCATCTGAAGGGCTCTGCTTGGGAATAGTCAATGTAACCAGACACTGACATTTGAATACTAAAAGTGTTGTGTGCTGGGGAAACTTCCACTGTTGGCCAACCCTGGGGCAACTGGGTGGGTCCAAGAGGAAGCCAAAGTACTAAGAAAATGACTATTTGTTTTCATCAGTATTTTTCCCCACTATGCTCCTCTTCCTCTGCAAGGCTCTGGATGCAAGGGGTTGATCTGAGATCTCCAGTGCTGTACCTCACAGATGGGATTTCACAGTCCATTGCAGAACTCCCAGACTGCCAAGCATGTTTGTCTCTGTGTACCTGGGGGTGAGCTGGGCTCCAGTGGGGACAGTGGTCCTCATATCATCAAGCACCAGGCAGATCTGCTTGGTGGGACAGGCTGGAAGGGACTTTTTCCTCCTGGGTTAGCTTCCACTCCGTGTTGGTAGGCGCCTCCAGCCCAGGCTGCAAGACAGGGCAGGACCTCTGGGTGAGCAGCAGCCTAAGGAGCTGATGGCGAAAATGGATTCCAAAGGAGCAGATCAGCATTGCAGCTCAGTCTATCCAACAGCTAGTCCCTGCTGAAGAGGTAGTCCCATATGCTGTCTGCTTTCTTCATATTAGCTTTGTCTCCCTGAAACATCCTGGCAAAAAGCTATTAACTTTTCAGGGATTTGCTTTCCGCTCCTTGAACCAGCTCCCCAGGGCATCAGCTGAGCACCAGCCCTGGCAGGAAACCTATAGGAACATGCCTTGGAGAGCACCTCTGAGGGAAGCTAACCCAAAAATGTCAAACCATACCCATCAGTCCTCACATCTCTAGGCCTGTACACCCTGGCTTTACAGCACCAGACTGAAGATCTAGAAAACTCTATCCAGCTCCTGCCTTGTTGTCATGGAAGTCACATCCTTACTTAGTATATCTCTTCATCACCCCATCAGGAGTAACATTGCCATCTCGCCTTTCAGCCTCCCTGTGGTTGAGAGAGATTCCTCCTGTACTGCCTGCAGTGGGGCTGGTGTTTGGGGCTGGCAGCTCACCTGTGTCCTGCCTTAGCCCACAGCCCTTGGGCCAAAGGAGCCAGGAGCACTGCCCCAGACTGCCCTCGTTAGCCCTTTCATATGGACCCACAACCTCATGAAAGGCTGTTTTTTTCCCGTGCCTCCAGGCTTGCTGTAAATTGCCTCATCCAGCTGCTGAGAAAAGGGGGGTTTCCCAGCTTTCATTTATTCCCTTCTGTGTTCAGGTTTATGTTAATTGTGCGTGATTAACCGGCTGTGGGCTGGAAACTCTTCTGACAGCCTGTTCCAAGGAGGCCATGAGGAGACAGCCAGGAAACAGCAGTGGTGAAACCTGCATGGAAAACTGCAAAAGCTTTTTCCTTGAGCCTGGATTTCAGCAGCAGGAGGAGCAGGTTGCTACAGCCCCTGAGTGCAGGCTCAAGGAGAACCTGTGTTTGGTGCCTACAAGGATGCTGGAGGAGGATTGTAGTGATAGGACAAGGGGTAGCGGGTTCAAACTTAAATAGGGAAAGTTTAGATTGGGTATAAGGAGGAAGTTCTTTACTGTAAGGGTGGTGAGGCACTGGAATGGGTTGCCCAAGGAAGTGGTAAATTGCACCTGCCATCCTTGAACAGTGTTCACATCCTTGGCAGTGTTCAAGGCCAGGTTGGACAGAGCCTTGGGTGACATGTTTTAGTGTGAGGTGTCCTTGCCCATGGCAGGGGGGTTGGAACTTGATGATCTTAAGGTCCTTTCCAACCCAAACCATTCTATGATTTGTGTTGGCTAAGTCACCTAAGACTGCAGGCAGGAGACTGCTTGGCAGGGTTGTGCATGAGACCATCAATCGGTCAGGAGAAAAGCCTCTCCCAGAGACAGGAAGGGATTCCCTGAGTCCTGTTGATAGTGTCTGCATCCCTGGAACCGCACACTACGATGTTTTGTCCATGCAGTTATTGCATCATATGTAAACCAGGTACAAAAGGCCACTGGGTCATCATTACCCTCTGGGTGAAAAAAAAAATGGTGGTAGCACTTTTTTTGTCTTCTTGGTAGCTCTGCAGATCTTGGCAGGTTTCTAGGATGGAGGCAAGCAAGTCCCATGTCCCTGATCCACTCCATGCTCTCCAGTGAAGTTCCTCGGGAGCTGAGGTGCTCGCAAAGCTCAGCTGACCTGCAGATTGGGTACTTGAGCCTCTGTTTTCCTGCTTTCTTCAACAGGAAATATTTTGTTGTCTTCTTGTCTCCAAGCCTTGAGAAACACCTGCAGAAATGAGGATGGCAGGGAGCACAGGGTGCTTGCCCTTCCCTGGGAAATAACTGTCTTACCTGACTCCATCCAGCTAATGCCTTTTTTAGCTCCTAATGACTTTCCTCCCGGAGTGACCTAATACATAACTAATGAAATCTACAACTGTTAATATCAGTTTGTAATTGGCTTTGGAGTATGCTGCTTCTGTTTCTAAATGGAGAAGGGCTCTTTTGCCAGGTGTTTGCTATTTTAATTGAACGTTGCCTCTGCTCACCAAGCTCGAATCCTTATAGTCAGTAGAGTAGGAGAAAGGCAGGCGTTCTGGATATGGAGTGATTTCTCTTCTGTAATCTTCTGTTTTTGCAAACAAATGCATCCTGGAGTGAGCTACAGATATCACAGAATCCTCTGTCACTGTCCCACAACCAATTCCTTCCCATGCCCTGTAATGCAGACATCCCATGTGAACAAGTGTTTCCTCTGCAAAGTCACTTTTGATACCTGCGCAGGGGCCTTTGGCAAGGGCTTCCAGCTGACGCACTCACCACACCGTGTCTCGGCCACCTCTGCTCTGCAGGAACACCACCAGCAAACATACCCCGCTCACCCGGTGCTGCTCTGCACCCCAGTTCCCACTGCAGTCACTGGGCAGACTGGGCTGTGGTCAGGCAGCAGGCAGGTAGAACCGGTACCTGAGGCATGACTGGGCTTGTTCAAAGTCTAACTTCCTATTGCTTTTGTTTGCCCCCCTCCTGTTCACTTTCTCATAAACTCTACCTTTGTTTGACTCCCAACACACCCTTCTTTCCTGTCTTTTTCTTCCCCGTTTACAGACTTCTGATGTGCATTGCAAGAAGTCTGAAACTGCCAGACCATGTGGCATAATCCAAGTATCACAGCATCAGGCAGGAGATAGCATCTTTCTCCAGTTACAGAAGGGCTCTATCTCTCTGTATGATCCTGGGACCCTGTAAACTTTCTGGTTGGAAACCACTGTGCAGATTTTTGGCACTGTGTGAAGCACTCCTGTATCAGTCTGGGTGGGACATTTGCAAACCTTGCAGAAAGCACCATGGGAACCCTAAGGATTGAAGATGTGCCTTGGCTGTAAAAACCAGTGCCTCTGATTCCAAGAAAGTTAACCTCAACTGAGTGTCCTACAGCAAAATTCAAAGCATATTTACATGAGGCCCACACTACAGCTCCTCTGCATGGGGGAAGGTCAAAACAACCTGGCTCACTTACCCAGTTTAATGGTGCTTTTCAGCAAATCTGAACCAAACTGCCCTCTCCAGGGTGCCTTTCACCTCCTTGGAGTAGAAGACAAAAGAAGTCCTCCTTGACATGTTCAGAGCATGACTGGCCGCCTCATCACAGCCAGACTGCTGCTTCTCTGACACAGGTTTGGGGCTGTTTGCTGAGGTGCTGTGCTTCCATCCCTGATGTCTTGGGTTGGTGTTTCTGAGCCCAGACCTGTGGGTGGCTGATGGGAGCAGAATCCTTGTCCTTGTCCCAGCCCAGGCACTAAGAAAACCAGTTCCCTGCCCAGTTGTTCCAGGAAAACAGTGATGTTTGGGATTCCAGGTTCCCTTCTAAAGACTCTGTTATGACGGAAGAGCTGATGCATGGATGCTGCTTAAAACTGGACACTGAAAGCAAGCAGACAAACCATGTTTGGTTCCTAACCAAGTCTATGCTTGTCTGTGCTGCAATTAGAGTGGAGTAATATATGTTGCACATCATATGGTCCAAATTTCTCATAGAGATGAGTGCTGTAGAGCTGGGCAAAGCTCAGGAGCCATCCCCAGCGTGATGGTAATTGTAAGGTATGCCAGTCCTTTGAAACTGCCTTTGAACGCAGGACGGGAAAGGGCTTCCTGACTCATGTCCACTTACCTTCTAGTTCAGAGAACTTTGTCATCTCGTAGTTTTCTTGAACAAGACATTCTTGGTCTTCAAGGGGAGGGGTTTGTTCTCACACTGTTCCAGCTGAAAACCTCCCCAGAACCTCTGGGCTCTGTGACCAAAAACCACTCTTCTACTTTCCAACCTGTCTTGAATTTTGTCCACTTTGCACCCATTTCATTTGTGTCAAAAAATGTTCTTTTACTTAAGAAGTTCTTTTGTACCCTTAGCATGGGCAAACGCAATCTCATGAGACTGCTCACAGTGCCTATGTCTCAACCTCTCTTTCCAGCTCATCCTGAGCTGCAATAATTGACGTATCAGATGGTTAGAGCACTGGATCTTCTAGCTCTGTAGGATTAGCAATAAATTACACAAAATAACAGAGATTTCAGAAATCCTTTGGGTGTTTAATGAAGCTGACACTGATTCACCCTAGGACAAATCAGAGGGAATGCTCTGCTGCTCAAGCATCCTTGTTCCTCCTGGGTAAGGGTAGATGTCAAAGAGGATCCTACTGTGCCCAGTGACTGTTTCTAAGTCACTCAGCCAATGTTCAGACAGGGTGAGAGGAAAGCAAACCTTTGTGTTTTTATGGCAAATGTATTTTAGCATAATGAGTTCTGTTTGTTGATCTAGTTTAAAAGCCCCTGTTTTCAACCTCCGTAAACTGTCAGGAAGCACCCCTGCACTTCTGTAATGCCTCTCCGGTCCCCAGGCTTTTTTAAAGCCTTGCACGTTATCATTGCTGTTTAAATCAGGTGGGGACTCCACTGATGCTCCCTGCTTCACAGATACAAAAGAAAGAGATCGTCCCATCTCTGCAGTTTATTAGCTGATGCAAGCATGACCCCATGCCATCTAAGCCTCCTGGAAGCAAGTCAGATTGATGTTCCACTGATAAACATATCAGTAGCTGAGGAGCTGTGCACAGTGCAGCTCCCATAATTACTAACTCCGGTTCAAAGGCTTTTATGCAAAGGAACAATAGGCACCAAAACACTGTTGCAGCCTGTTATGCACCGCAGTGTTTTGCTGTGATGGGAAGGCTTGCCCTGTCAGACAAGCCTGCTTTTCATGTCCCTGTCCTCTTCATAACACAAAGGTAATTCCTATCAGTAAGGAGGCTATTGTCCACCTTTTAAGAACAACAGCCAGGGATGCACACGCTGGCTAAGAAGATGAAAAGAGGTGTTAGTAAAAAGGGAAGTACCTGTCAATAAAAGGGCTGCTTTCCTCACTGCAAGTCTGTCCCTATTATCAGAGGATTTCCCTGTCACCAGCAGTGCCCGAGATGGAAGTGGCAGCTCATTTGTTTTGCCTTCACTGCCAACAGTTGAGCACATTTCTATGTGTCATTAAGGAGTGCTTTTTTGCCTCATATCCATTTTCCCTCTCTCCTCACCAAGCCTTTGAAAGTAAGTCTGCTCTCAGCATGATCGTGAACGCTGTTTGGGACAAAAGCTGCTGCCCAGTCAGCCTCTGTCATTTTAGGGTGGCTCTTGCTGACTTCAGAACCAGCTCCTTGTGCAACCTTGCAATCAGCAATGCATGTTATGACCAGACAGCTTCCTTACACCAGGAGCACTATTTATTTCATAGGAAAATGCTTTGTGTAAAGCCTTCATACCCTGCTCAGTCACCACTGATAAGGCAGGACTGTGCGGGCAGCACCCAAATGTGGGGGGTGAGTCGTCCCCCCCCAGGAACTGCCCAGCCCTTGCAAGAGGCAGGCCCTTTTCCAGCTCCCTGGGTTATTGAGGGCTCCAGCTCTTCTGTGCAAAACTACATTATCCTTTCGTGACTTTCATTCTGTTGGTTGAGACTCAGTTTATTTTCAGCCAGTTCTTTCCTTCCTCCTTGTTTGTCCTTCTTGACTCCAGAACACCAATCTAGTGCCTTTGCACAGCAGCACCCCAAACACAGATCTGCAGACAGTGCATCCGAAGTACTGCAGAACAGCAGAAACCTCTCCTATCTGCTGGAAGGAAAAGGAAGAACTAGAACGAAAGTGATCCTCACAGAGCTGTCCTAGCACTATCCCATCATTCATGCTTTTCCAACCCCATTTTATAGCATGGCAGGTGCAGTGTGAAATGTTCTGCTTCCTGAGCAGCCAGAGAGATTGTGCTGGCAGTTTGTGTGCTTTTAAACTGCCAGATTTATTTGCTGTCCTGCAAACACGTGCTTGGAGTGCTGTAGGCAGCGCAGGTCAGTGGGCCAAGGCCACCTGAGTGTTTATTTGCAGAGTCCAGATCTCTGTGAGGTTGATGCAGGCTTCAGTGGGGAGGATCTCTACAGCCAGCACTCACAGAGGGTCTGTGTTGGCAGGTAGAGCTTAATAAAACCATTTATAAATAAGTAAAAGTAATGCTAGTGGTAACAAAGTACCTGCTTCATATTGTGCATAATATCAATAGATTTCACTTTCCTTCCCAGGGCTACACCTTGCTGAAACTCCACTTCTTCTCTGGGGCATATATTAATTCTACTTTGGAACATTTCTGGCGAATATTCCAACATAGATTTTTGTTATGACCCACTCTGAGCCCTGGGACTTCTTTAGGACAGAAAACCTTCCCTCTAGGAAACTATGAGTCCTTTCACTCCCAAATAAGAGAAGCCAATTGTCTGTTCACCTTTGAGGGATCTCCCTTCCCACAGAAACATGGGATCTCAAAAGGGATCTCCTTCCAAACAGTGCCCTTAGGGCATCAGAGCTGTGGGAGCTGAAGGCCAGACTCATTTCTTCTCAGCAGGAAGGCAGAAGGTCGGGTCAGGAGTGGTCAGCGTGGTTGGATTGCTCCAGGGTTCATCAAGACCCACTGCTGAGAACAGACAGGTCCTGCAGCCCTGGTGTACTGCAGTGGGTGATCACCAAAACAGGACTGTTCCACCCCAAAATCCAATGGAAAAAGCTAATTTACCAAAATGTGAAAGTGTTGGTTACATTATTCCTGACCTCTCACCCTTGTATCAGTTCCAGCAGCTCAGGTGAAAAGGAAGGGATGTGGAGAACTCAAGGCTGGCTAGTAACTGGGGCTTGCTCCAGCATGGAATGACCAAAGGCAGCTGAGATCTCCAGTCACAGGAGATGTCTGGGAGAACCTTGCAGGGGGAAGCGATCTTGCAGTGAGTCACCCCAGGCTCAGGTCTGATATCCCTGCATAAAGAAGCAGAGGTAATTGCCTCTGATTAATGCTGGCAAACCTCTGTGAACTCCGGTGAGGATATGAAAGGTCTGACATGCCTCTTTGAGATGGGGGTAAGATAGAGTACAGCCAAGTGTGGGAAAAAAATTCAGCTGAGATGCAGTTTTTAATTACCAATAAAGCCATGCTCTAGGATGGAGGGTTGAGAGCAGGACTTGGTCTCTTCCTACTCTTGCATGCTCCTATAAAAAGGAGTTTATGGAAGAGCAACCAGTGCCTGCTGTAGAGCCCCATTTGTAACATTTAAATGCTGGTGCTGCTCCCTCATCCTTTCTTGCTGGGAGGCTGCAATTATTTAGACTACAGATGTGGCCAGAGGTTTCCAGCAGGTGCCAGTAAAACAGGGAAGGACAGCACCAGTGAAGTCAATACTGGTACTCGGCAGCAGCAAAACTACCCCTTCACTGGCTATTTGTTCAGATGAGGCAGGAGGAAGGCTGGACTCCAGTGTGACTGTTCCTTGTTGGGAATGGCTCCTGCTGCTGCATGATGGCCTCTCTTCCAGGCACAGGGTGGAAGCAGCAGAGAATGAATGTCCCACATTCTGCATTTTGGGTCCATCTCTTTATTTTTCTCTGAGGACTTGATAGTATGAACTATATGAAGACACCATGTTTTATTTTTCCTCTTCTCCCACCACATCACCAAGGTGGCACACGTAGCATTTAAGTAGCAATATGCATAGGACTTCCTTTTCATCATCTCCTATTTTTCCAGACCATGGGGTTCCATCTTTCCTTCAGCAGCTCTGAAAACTGGGGACATTCACTCTATTGTCCCTTAAGTGTCTGAACCCCAGAGCTGGAGCTATAACCAGTTTGGTTTTCCAGTTCCTTCTGGAGGCTGGTGTCTGGGCACATCTCAGGGCTTTTGCCCCATTTTGAGGACCAGAAGGAAAAGCGCTGATGTTCCTGGCAATAACCATTCCCCTACTATGGCACCCTGTGAATACCAGTTAATAAATGTGCGTGAAGGGGAGGGAACTTTTAGAAACTGAAAAGGGAAAGTCCTTCACCCAAAACACAGGGAAATGATGTTAAAGACAGGGTTAACACTTCCATGTTTCTGCTGACCTGATCCGTATTATACTTACCCCCTCTCCCAGCACCTAATGCAGTGTCTTTGTCATCTGAAAAGAGATATTTGGAGCTAGTGAATAAATGCAGTGCATGGAAAGGTAGGATGCTACTGTAAATGTACTCATAAGGCAGCCAACCAGGTGCTGCAGGATGTCCTGCTCCTCCCAAGCTATGGTTGTATTTTATCGGTGCCTGTGTTTCAGGCTTAGCATCCCTTGACAGGAGTCTCATACATGTAAGACTTTACTGCTAGATGCTAACTCCTGTTATTCTGCAAATCTATTTGGCTAATAAACAGAAACAAAACAAATCATCCTATAGAAGATATCACTATATAGAAGATACATTATAGGAATGCATCAGATAGCCTCTCCTACGCTCCCTTCACATTATACACTGCTGCCCAGATAATATTCAAGTGTGGCTGACATCTTTCATCCGCTACATATTATTAAAACCCCTTAGCAAGAAGAATGAATATTCATCTGTGCTATATATAGCACCATATGTACTGCTATCCACAGCTGGGAGTACAGCTCGGGTACCCACACTCGCATCTTTACGCTTTGGGTTTTGCAAGCTCTTTTGCTCTGTGGCTTCCAAGTCTGGCTGGCTGGTGGCATCAGTACTCCGCAAGGAGCCTGCTGCTGCTATTCCCTGGCAGAGGCTCCGCAGGGTTTCAAAGCCTCCCTCCAGTGCGGTTATTAAAGGCTTTTTGTTTATCTTGTGAAATCTGCCCCGTGAATGCTGACACCGACTGAAGCGCTGGGAGAGTTTCCCTGACTCTTCCTCTCGCTGTCTCTCACGGGTCTATTCCCATGAACATGATCTCAGGTGTGCCGTGCGTCATCGGGCCGCCCCGGGCGCTCTCTGCTTTACTGGCAGGGAAGATGAATACGCAGTTTCTGAAGCTCTGCCCGTAGCCGGGTGCTCCTCCTGCCTCCCGGCCTGTGCCAGCGCTGCGAAGAGCGGTCCCAGCCATCCCAGCGGCTGCGGCACGGCCGGCACCAGCCGCTGTCCCCGGGCACACCGCGCTCCCAGCAAAGGGCCCGCTGCAGGAGAGCGGCTCTACAGTACCGCCCCAAACCCATCTGCACTGCTCCGGCAGCATTTTCCCAGCCTCTCTCTCCCGTCTATCCCCGCAGGGATGCAGCCTCTGCCGGGACAACCGAATCCTCCCACGGCGGGCCCGCTGCAGCACGTGATGCTGACTTTCCCCTTTGGATGAGAAAGCACCTCAGTCTGCGGGGCTGGGGTGTTGACGCTTTCCAACAAAGAGATCCCAGCTACATCCCTGGCTTCTCCCTGTGTCCCTGCTGCCACTGAGCTACATAAGCAGGTGCTCACCAGGAGAAGCTGAGAGTTAAGCTGAGGTGGGAGGGTGAGACACGGGATGGTGGAGGAAGAGCAGGCCCGTGATTTATTCACAGATAAATGGTAGATTCTTCACTGTGAGGGTGGTAAGAGGGACACTGGCACAAGGTGCCCAGAGAAGCTGTGGTTGTCCCATCCCTGGCACTGTTCAAGGCCAGGTTGGATGGGGCTTGGAGCAACCTGCTCTAGTGGAAGGTGTCCCTGCGTTGGATAGGGGGTTGGAACTGGGTGAGCTTTAAGGTCCCTTCCAACCAAAACCATTCTATGAATCTTTGACTTGAGTGCCCTAAGTTTAGCAGCAGTGATGGCACCACCAGCACAAGCATTCACGTGTGTGGCCACTATCACCCTATCAGCAAGCTCCACCAGCACAATAGTGGCAGAACAACCACATGGATGCTGCAGAAGGGGCTTTTCTCTCCGTGCTTGACTCACGAACCTCCCATCCATCCTCCTCTGCAGGGCTGTGGATGTTCCTCCATGGGAGGCTGAGCTCTCCTCCCCTCACCACCAGCAGAGTGGGCTCTGGAGGGAGCAGTGGGCATCATCCCCTGAGCAGGAAGCCAGGCCTGGCTCCAAGGCTGCTGCTGCTGCTCTTCCCTATGCGCCACAAGCCTGGGGAAGGTCTCAGAATCATCTGGCTCGCTTTCTGAGAAAACAAGGAAAGAGAGATTAACCCTAAACCCTGGGAAGCCCGTGTATTTTCATTGTATTTTAATTTTAAGAGATTGTCTACCCCGCCCAAGATTATCTCATGGGAAAGAAAAGCCTGGCTCAGTGACTCGTGGTGAAACTTGTCCCCGAGCCAGATTTCCCCGCACCTGATGTTCCTCCATAGCAGCAGAAACCAGAGTGTTTCAGTTCACAACACTGCCCCAGGGGCAGCGCTGGGGATAAGGGGATGGAGGGGGAGGATGGGACCCACATCTCCTCCTGCTCTTCCAGAACAAGTCCAGCAGGTTTGGATGCCGAGCAGCTCAGTCCGGGAGCTGGAAAGGGCATGGTGTCACCCTGGGAACCGGGATCATGTGGGGCTGCAGAGCAGGGAACCTGTCTCAGGGATACGTTGAAACATACCCTGCGCTCTTGTGCAATAGGTCTTTGCAAGTACAATGCTGTATTTATACGGTGGGAACGGAGAGCCCAGGGCTGGACTCCACAGAGGCATGAGTAAGCAGCTTCCAGGAGGCCCAGGTGCTGGCTGGGCCAGCTCTTTGATTCCTTTTCTGGGAGCAGATGCAGACTGGGAGCTGGATATTGACCAGCATCCTCCAGTACGAGAGGACAGTCCTGGAGCCATGTAGTAAAATTGGAGTGGTTCATTTGTATAAAGGCTTTATTGGCTACAGAGAGACCTTGTAACAGTCTTACTGCACCTAAAGGGGGCTTACACGAAATCTGGAGGGGGACTTTTGACACAGGCATGTAGTGATAGGACAAGGGGGAATGGCTTTTAACTGATTTAGATTAGGTACCAGTAAGAAATTCTTCCCTGTGAGGGTGCTGAGGCGCTGGCACAGGGTGCCCAGAGAAGCTGTGGCTGCCTCATCCCTGGCAGTGTTCAAGACCAGGTTGGATGGGGCTTGAAGCAACCTGCTCCAGTGGAAGGTGTCCCTGCCATGGCAGGGGATGGAACTGAATGAGCTTTAAGGTCCCTTCCAACACAAACCATTTTGTGATTTTATGATCTCCCATGCCCACTACTTAGCAATTTAGCATGGCTCCAAGCATAAAGGAGAGCTGAAATGTTTAAGCAGACCAAGTGGGCCAAGGACAGCCTCCTGGGAGCAGAGGACTCGGCAGGGTTGGAACAGCAGCAGTCTGATTGAAGCACAGGTTGCAGGAGGACAAACGTTTCTTGTGGTGCCAGTGCCTGTCAGAGCAGTGCCTCTGCTCACTCCTGCTCCTCTGTGACTCCCACACTGCTCTTTGCAAGGCCACAGAGGGGACTGCAGGAGGGAACCAATCTAACCCAAACCAGGGGCAGGAAGGCATTAGGAGCAAAGCTGGAGCAGACTACTTGGCTGCCACTACAGCTGAGAAAAGACAAACCAGGCCCTGCTTCCCAGCTGGAAATGGGTGCCTAATTGATAAACAGCATTGAATTTGGAACAATCTGAAAATAACAGCCAGTTAGCACCTGAGGATTAAATTGGGGGTGTTAAGAAGGTGATAAGGTTGCTAACACAGTCATACCCTGCAGGAAATGGGGGAGGATGCTATTCCCATGTAATTTCGTTTCAGCAGTGTTCAAGCACCACCAGGTTCCTGCTGCGGGACCGTGTGGGCTCCTGACCTGATAATAATTCAGCCTTGCCCTTCAAAGTAAATAGGACTTAACCTAGAGGGCATGAAGGTCTCCTGAAGGGACCTTTCAGACTTGCCCTTCTGGCACTGGCAGGAACTGTGTTGAGTCAGACGAAACTTGGTGTTATTTTGGGGATTAATTCCCAGTTAGGGTTAAGTGGAAGCTTGGGAAAGCTGGGAACCTTCCTGTAACAGCTCAGCTCATTTAGGGTGTGCTACGTACAGGGAAAGGAATTAAAAGGGTCCTTTCCACACCATGTTCCTACCATTGCTTATACCTGAGCTCAGCATCTTTTGAGACAGCAGCAGAGAGTGGCAGCTAACACAACACCTTCATGCAGAGGTACACACCAAGAAAGAAGGTACTAGAGAGTTTCTACCCTATAGGCACATCGGTGTGTTTTACCATTTGATGCTGAGCTTTGCACTATGAAGCAAGTCAGATCAACTAATCATAAGGATCCTCTCTGGCATTAATGTGACACTCATGTGGAATTGTGCTGGCATAGTAATGGGCTTGGCTAGCTTCATCCAGCCTGGTGGGGTGGTTTGTGTTAGCAACAGTCTCCCAGGAACCCTCCTGTGCTCTCAGCATCATCTGAAAATACAGGTTGGTCAAGCAGCACTGCAAGGCAGAAACAAGCCCACACTATACCAGAGCCAGGTAGCAACACAGGTCCAGTACTGCAGCATGGAAAGCACTAGAGCAAGGCTTTAAAGATGCCTTGGGTGCCTTTGGTAGGACACTCCATTTAATGAGTGGATTCAGCCCCAACCCCGGGAGCTCAGCTTTGTTCATGGGTTTCAGGGAGTTTTAGGGTTCTTATTGTGCACAGGGCAGGATATGGCTCAGTGGGATGACTCACTCACCGTAAACATAAACTTAATTCACACTTTGCTGCTATTTCCATTCACAAGTTTTCTGTAAGCTTTAATGCTGCGAAGCTGCAAAGCTGGGAGCTGGCTCCAAACAAGCCCTCAGGTCCTTTCACATCCAGCAAAGAGCAGACTGCAGGAGGACAGCTCTCACATAGTGTTTTATCAGCAGTAATTTCCCATTCCCTTCTAGCTTCTTAATCACATTTGCTCCTTACCTCTGCTACACTGTGATTTTTGTCCATTTCCCTTCCTACCTCCCTGCTGAACTCCCCCAGCAGCCTCCCTCCCCAGCCCTTTGCCTTTGAGCTGCTACAGAGACACAGATATGGACACACAGGAGGCCTGATCTACCTGTATTGCTGATGATAGTGTTGAAAGGATGTCCTGTGAGCTGTCCTAGATAGTTTTTGTGTCCTATGTGGCACAAATTTTTTCAGCACTTGAGTAGTTTTAACTACTAAGGTACGTTGAATAAAGCTGGTCGCTGAATTACTCACTAGCCTAATGACAGAGCAGCATGCTGTTATTAAGGCTCCAAATGCAAACCCTACATGGGCTTGTCTCAGTGAGTGCTGGGAGGGCCTCCTGGCTGGTCCCTGCATGGTGGCTTCTGGGGAGAGGCACTGAAAGCATTGCGTGTTTGCTCCTCCATCCCCCTTGGCAGCCTCCACCCTGAGCGGCTGCTGAGGGAGAAGAAAATGAACTGAGGCAATAGATGCATCTTGGAGGGTTTCATCTGAGAGGGTTTTTACCATTGCGTGTGGGGGTTAGGACATAGAGGGAAAAGCTGGGCAACTTCCCTTGTATGCCAGTGGCAGTAAAATGGAAGAACTCCTTCTCAATCTGAAAGCCCAGGATGTTTTGCGCTCATTGTCATTTAAAAATTCCAAACACAAATTATGGGCATTAAAAAAGAATTTATTTGAACAAATATTAGACACAATCACAGAGGAAGAAAGCAGCTCTGTTTCTTTTCCAGAATGAAATAATGCCTGTTTCATACCACGCTACTGCAGCACAACCCTTGCTCTCCTCAGCAGGAGGGAGGCTGGTGTTCTTCCCACCCATGGAGCTGCTCCATTAGAGGTATGATGTGTTCCTTTGCAGGCCACACCACAGCCCTCGGTCTCAAAGGCTAAAGAAATGCATAAAGACCCAACAGACAAACTGAACTAGTGATACAGCAAAGGTGCCTGTCCAGGTAAGAAATACATGCAGGGATGCACTGCTGAGTGAGAGCTCTACAAGTGGTGTCCCGCTATAGGTGTGTAGGACCTGTTACTTCCAGCTACCATCTCTGTACTCCCCATCTCTTAGGACTCCTCACTGAACCCTCACTGATGGCATTTCAGCTGGGGGACTCCTTTCAACATTCAGCTCTTTTTCCCATGCCATCCTTTCCAGGTCTCTAGGCTCTACCCTACAAGCAGCTCCAAGGCTGTGAGCTACTTCCCTTTGCAAGACCTTCCCTCCTCTTTCACACTGCAATACTGCCCATGCAGACAGCAGGCTTGTCTCATGTCCTAGGGATATGAGCAGCACCACAAAGGGAAATGGCTGTGAGACAGTGGCAGGCATTTGTTTGGATCCAGAACCATACTGCATTACTTTTTTTTTTTTTTTTTTTTTTTTTTTTTACAGGCCCACTAGCACAGGTATGCTTGCTTTTGGTGCAGGGCAAACAATCCACAGCTATGTCACCTTCTCCAGAGTGCTCTGAAAGTGATAGGCCATGGCCAGATGCAGAGAATACCCTGAGTATTGAAAGCATTGGCTGACAGACCTGTCACGCTTCTGCTACATAAACCAGAACGAAATGTCTCCGTGAAAGAAGTTTGAGAAACTGATGCAAGTTCTGTAATAAAATGTGAAAAGACCCAATGGGAAATGAATCCCATGGGAAACGGATGGGGGAAGGGAGTAAACATAATGAATGTTTTCCTCTGGCAGCAACTTCATGGATTTCTTTTGCTTTTGGTTTCAACAGATCAAATGGTGACTTTAAGAAAGGGAAGCGCAATAGAAAAAAGCCCTGAGCCCTTCATTCCTGTTCTGCAGCCTTAGGAAGAACCGTACAAGGTAAATTCTGTTCTGCACAGATCTGAAACTGAGGGGTTTACTGACCAAGAGAAACTTTCTCATTACAACACCCTCCTGTTGATTCAGAACTTAATGTATGGACAGCATTACTCTGAAGTTGAGATCACGAGCAAATTTTCAGGTCCCTACAAGATTCCCTGAATAATAGCATCTCAATGAAGTAGAATCACAACTTTCATTTAACAATGTTCATTCTTCTTTCCTTCTCCATCTCCTTTTCTTCCTTCCATCTCTCTTTTCCCTTTTATTCCCTTCCTTTTCTTCCTTCTCTCATTACATTCTTCTCGCATTACATGCATGGCTCTCAATCCACCTTTCAACCCTTGGTACTGTTATAAACCCTTTGCTGACAGTTTTTTCTCTGCTAGACAGAGAGAGCCACTCACCACTGTTCCTCACCTGTTCTTTCTCTCCAAACACCACACACACACAAGGCCTTTCAAAATAGGTCCCCAAGTTCAGGACTACCTCTTCAGACAGCACTGTAGCACTGGCATCCACTGGACTACCGAATTGTCTCAAAGAGTATTTTGCTTAAAGAATTACTGTAGCTCCCAGTGCCTGCTAATGGCCTTTATATGGGAAAACCTTCTCAAGGGTACTCACAACACAGGGCCTTTAAGAGTGAGCACTGCTTTTTCACAGCCCAGTGACTTATACCTATTTTGGCAAGCAGAATCAGAGGGGGATCCCAAATCTCTCATTACAAACTCTGCAGCCCATGTCTCATCACTTTGCAGTCACCTGTAACTGCACTGCACTACTCTCTCCCAAACCTGTAAATCAGCCAATACATAGGCAGACTTCACAAGTCCCTCACATTTATTTTGCTGCATCAGAACTCTGTGTTAGCCTCAGACAGAAAACTGGTCATTCTGAACAATGTAAGGAACCTGCCTGTTCTGGGGTACTGAGTCATGATGTATGAAAGGCTCCCATTAGTCTGGGACACTACAGACATGTCCAGCAGGTACTTATAGCTGCCTGGACCATTCCACATCCCAGCACAATGGAAATCCAGTTAGTGTCTCCTAGGCATCCGATACTGCAACCCAGCAAGAGCCAGGTTTCCAAGCCCAGCAGCTTATCATACCCTCCTCACTGGGGCCATAGGAGCAGTCACTCCAAGAAGGTGCAGAGCCAATACTGGCATAGGTGTTTCTTCCCCTCCCCAAAGCAGCTTCAGACAAAGCAGAAGAACTTCTTCCAGCGGCATTTGGAGAGAGTTTTGATACCTTTGGCAGTCATCTTCTTTTCCTGACGTGCTTTGTGCTCAACACCACTGACAATGGCCATGTCGAAAACTTCTTTGAGGTTCTTCTGAGTCAGTGCTGAGCATTCCAGGTAGGCTTCAGCCCGGATTTTATCAGCTAGACCTTCTGCCTGAGGCCGGGGCACAGGCTTCACATGGTAGCGATCCAGGCTAATGAGGACATTGACATCATCCCGCAAGTCTGCCTGTGTCCCCACTAGCAGCACTGGTGCCCGGGGGTTGTGAGTTCGTATCTCAGGGATCCATTTCTCAGTAATGTTCTGAAAGGAGCTTGGATTTACCACGCTGAAGCAGACAAGGAAGACATCGGTGTCAGGGTAACAAAGCGAGCGCAAACAGTCAAAGTCCTCCTGTAGAAAACGGAAGGAAGGGAAAGAAAAAGGTCTTTACTGGACTGATCTCCTAACAGCATGATATTGCAGTGTTTTTTTCACACATTAGATAAGACAGCAACTCCCTCATTGTGCTGACTTGGCCATGCCATGGTTCAGACACAACTTTCAGACACATTCACCCCCCTCTGACTGCCATATGAGCAAATGGCTAAAGCTGGACTAGGGTATTGCCTTCCTTCCCAGTTAAATACTGCCTTCCTGAGAAGCCTGCTAACAGACCCTGAACCACAGGAGCAGAGATGACAGCTATTGGTAGATCTTACCTGTCCAGCGGTGTCCCACAGCTGGATCCGGACTGGGGCTCCATCCACCAGGACTTGCACTGTAGCAGAAAGAGAGTAAGGATGAGTTTAAGGAAGGGAGTTGACCAGCTCACACACACACACACTCATACAGGCTTTTCATCAGGGCACTCTGGTTTCTATCCAACTGAACAGACTCCCTGAAGTCACTCAAGTCTGCTCTCCTCACTGAGCATCCTCCCAAACCTCACTGAAACAGCTGAAGGTCGCACTGGGAACATTAAAAGAACCTCAACAGACCTTCTGATTTGCTTAGCCCTCAGGTGTTTTGGGCCTTTATGTAGTCCCATTTTACTGGACAACTGCTTTTCCAGGGAAGAAAAGCCCTCAGCCAAACACTGCCCTGAGAACAACTCACTGTTCTTCTTCCACAACCCAAGAAAGCAGATATGGATAAACACAAGCAGAGGATTTCAGCAACTTGCTCCTAGCTTCTTGACCAAGGGTGGAAGTTCAAATTGGTCTCCATTAAGCATACTACTGGAGATTTGTCCCATCCAGGCCAGAAATTTGCCTAATTTATATATATAACTGCTTCTGTGAGTGCTCTAGTTAAACAAAAAGCAAAGATCCAAACCCAACTTTGAAACGAAGAAGCTATTAAGGAAACAAGAAACAGCGATGAGTGAAATCCCCTTTGGAGACTATCCCCATACTGGAAAACTGCTGAGTTACACAGTAAGATCTGCTCTCATTTCACTCCCTAATCACACTAAGCCTTCATGTGGTATCAGCTGACTCAGACTGAGGGCTGGCAGGACCTCTGATGGAAATCTGGAATGAAACTGTTAGATGTCTAAGTGCACAGACACCACAAAGACCTGCTAGGGACTGAGGAAAAGGAGAAGAGGGCTGGGGGAGCTGGAAAGCACTTGAACAAGGTAGACAGGGCTGAGCTTTGACAAAGAGAGACAGATATCCTGGCTAAGGATGGTGACGATGGGTGGCACTTAACATGGGGTAGCTAAACTCCACCGCTGTGCTCAAGGAAGAGCCTTTATTGCCCTTTTTGTTTGAACAACAGGAAAAAAAGACCCAAAACAAAAGTAGGCTCAATCTCTTTCTGATTCTTAAAGTAATTATCCAGGTGAGAAAAGTGATAGAAACAACTGACTTGGAGAGTTTAACAAAAGCTTCAGAGGAAAGCACTCCTCCCTGAAAGCAGCCTGGGGAGAAGGAGGGAGACAGGAAGGATGAACTGGAGTTTGGTGGGAGACTGAGGCAAGGAGAAAGGAAAGGACGGGTGCGTCCAGCACAGGGCCACTCCTCGCTGCAGCACAGCTGAAAGTCAGTGATTCCTTGTGACTGGGAAACGATTGGCTGTTACCATATCTTTGCCCCAGAGGAGGAAGAGAAACCTGCTCCTGATCAAAGAACCTGCTAGATCCTGACTCGATCTTCAAGCCACTGAGCATTTGCCTTTCTAGTATCTGGTTTCTTCTGTCTCACAAGCGCACCAAGAGAAGGAATTAGCATCTCTGCAACGTTTTACCGTCTTCAGAAGAAAGGCACCACATGTATTACCTGCTGCTCCAGCACTTGCACAGTTTTGCTCTATCTACTGCAAGCTTTAGCTACGCTAGGAACAGCCCTCCACACATCACCCTCAGGAGGTCCACACCCTGGGGATGAGGCTGGATTTCGGTACAACAGCACAGGGCTGGCAGAACAGGATAGCCTGGTGGAGAAAGGTCACCAGGTACATGTTTCACTCAAGGCTGCTCTACCTGCCAAGGACACCCAGCAGGAGGTAGCACCCAGAAAGATGTAGCTGGGTCACAGTCCCAGAGCTGTTCTCATAATGTGAGACTTTCTCCTGTCTTATCCTTGGAATTACCATCCCAAAACCAGGATTAAGTTTAAGATGAACTGCTCAGTTCTCTTGGTAGCTGCAGGTGTTCCCTAAGAGCAGAGGGAACTGGGATGAAGTTTCTGAAATAGATCCTGAACTGTAATTTGCAAATCAAGGGAGGGACTTCAAGGTTATCCAGGTTAAGAGTAGGGGTGGGAAGGGAAACTTCTCTGTTCTCCCAATAAGCAGAAAGTGAACTTCAGAGACCCTTTTTAATGTTCTTTATTTCTATCAGCTGCAAATCCTACACACCTCTGGAAGTCAGGATTGGTACTTGGACATTTTGGACATTGACAGTGGAGCTAAACCCATGTGCAGCTCTCTTCAAATTGCTTACTGCTAATCGGGGACTCTCTGAACTCCTACTGCCTCCTCTTTTCTGGATTGTTTTATTATGGGTTTACCCTTTCAGAGAGTGTGGAGGCTAATCTCTGGTAATTTCAAGATTCTTTTAGCCCAAACCACACACATCAATGTGAAGCAAGCAGAGAGAGCAGTAACCCTTCCCTTGGAGGACTCAAGAGCTCCTTACATCTGTTCCCAAAGGGCTGATGGACCTTGAACAGCAGGATGTTCGCTGTTCATTTCCTTCAAGCTCTCACACTGTCACTTGGATAGGGTCAAGGCAAATCAATTCCCAGCGCAAGAGTGAGCAACTGAGGGGACATTCAGACAAACAGAACACTCCCTCTAAGAATCCATGAGACTATGACACATGAGATGTCTCGTTCCTGGTCTGACCTGAGCCCATCTGTAATCTACCGATCTATACTGTCATATACTGTTGTGTTTCTTCATAGCAAATGAAGATCAGAAATCTTTCAAAGGGCTCTGTAATTTCCTGGGGTTTATATTAGAAGTTGGAGCCCAAAGGAAGAGGAGAACGAGAACAAAGATAGCATTTACAAAAGTGGAAACTAATGGGAGCTCATCAGCTGATATGAGGGCAATTCAAGCCAGACTTAAAGGTCTTCAATTTTTTGGGAAGTTCTGTTCAATGCTAACTTCAGTGGACATGTGGGGAAAAGGATGTTCTTCTGATTATCAGTTGAAGGTAGAAAGCCTACAGTGCAACGCTGTGATAATTCTGATGCTAAAAAACCCCAACAGTAACAGAAAAAATAAGCCCCCTTCTCTTTAGTCACAGTAACACCGCAAGACCAGGAAGGTGCCTGGTTTCATACTGCTCTCAAGCCAACTTGACAGAGCTGTGGCTGCTCCATCCCTGGCAGTATTTAAGGCCAGGTTGAACGGGGCTTGGAACAACCTGCTCTAGTGAAAGGTGTCCCTGCGTTGGGCAGGGGGCTGGAACTGGGTGAGCTTTAAGGTCCCTTCCAACCCAAACCATTCCATGATCCATGACACATGCCCCGTTGACACACAGACGCGACGCTCGCACCTGGTAAATGCACTGAACACCCGAGAGGCGGTGCGGGCTGCAGGGCTCTATGTCTCGGGTTGTGCCCACCCTCCACCCTGACCCACACCGGGCTCTGCCTGCCCCACCGGACCGCCCCACCGCCGGCTCCCGGCAGCACTGCCCCTCGCCCCGCCGGGCGCCTACCGGAGAAGGTGTCGAGCGCGGTGGGCTGGTACTCGTCGGGGTACCCGTTGGTGGTGTAGCTGACGACCAGGCTGGTCTTGCCCACGGCGCCATCGCCCACCAGCACGCACTTGATGCCCAGCTCCGGGCCGCTGCCGCGGGGAGGGCTGTGTCTCCGCAGGGCGGGCGAGTAGTCCAGGAGCTCCTGAGGCGGCATCGCAGCGGTAGCCGTGGGTCAGCGGGGCTCAGCGCGGGGAGCGGCGCGGCGGGGCCAATACCATGCCCGGGCTGCTGCGAGGCTGCCGTGCGGGACCAGCCGCTCCAGCCCGCCCAGCACCGCTGCTCATCGCTACACCTGCCGGCCCGCGCCCAAAACCCGCTCCATTTCCCTAGGCCCGCCCCGGACCGCCCCAACGGGAGGGAGCCCGGCACGGCCCGCCCCGGCTCGGCCACCTTGTCGCGGGTGCACCCGCCCCCGTGCAGCGCCTTCTGTCGGTATCCCCGGCAGCAGCCCGGCCGTGCTCGTGCCCTGTGCACATCCCTTCCTGTCTCACTGCTCCCTCCCTTATCAGAAGCAGCAGCACAGATGCATCTATGTCCTTTTTATTTATGCTTCCCATTATCTGTGGTTTCTGGCACAACAGGAGTATTATCAGCAGTGGGAGGGACAGCGGGGACCCCAACACAAGAGGGATGTGGACCTCCTTCAGAGGAGGCCATGGAGGAGCTCAGAGGGCTGGCACAGCTCAGCTCTGGAAACAGGCTGAGAGAACTGGGCTGGTTCAGTCTGGAGAAGAGAAGGCTGAGGGAGACCTTAGAGCAGCTTCCAGTGCCTAAAGGGGCTACAAGAAATCTGGAGAGGGGCTTTGTACAAGGCCTGTAGGGACAGGACAAGGGGGAATGGCTTTAACTTGACAGACTTAGATTAGACATTAGGAAGAAATTCCTCCCCGTGAGGGTGCTGTGGTGCTAACAGTGCTCAGGGTCAGGTTGGACAAGGCTTGGCTCAACCTGGTCTGTTGGAAGGTGTCCCTGCGTTGGGCAGGGGGTTGGAACTGGGTGAGCTTTAAGGTCCTTTCCAACACAAACCATTCTATGATCCTATGATCCCATGAAACACATCCCATTTGTTCACTATGTGAGTGCTGTTACTGAGTTCCTCTGATCCAGCCAAGCTGTTGCTACATGCTGGCAAAACCCACAGAGTGTATTTTCCCATGACAAGTGCAGGAGTTCCCAGCCTACTGCCTTCTTCCATACTCACCTCTGGTAGCTCACACACTAGCCTATGCGCTTGGCAACTGAGAAGATGGCTCCATCCCTGCCCTGAGGAGCTCACTGTCTAAAGAAGTACGACCAAACAAACAGAAGAGTGGGCGCACACCACTTAAAAGGAGAGATGTGACCACACTATCTCAGTAACCACTACACCCCAATGTAACACTGCTAAGTGATTGAAAACACTGTAGGGAAAGTATTAATGCAGGCAAGACCTATTACTGCAACACCAGCTTTGAAAGTGGAGCTGTTTCCTAATGTAGGAGCTAAACTCCAGCCATCAGTGAGTGCCCCCAATTCAGTTACATGATGTCCTTCATTGTGCTCTCAGCAAGGCAGACCTGTTCATGCTGCAAAGATCCATTGATAACAGTTCCTGAGTTGTGTCTCACTGTGGTTTGCATCCACACTAAGAAGCTCTGCAGATGTTGCACTTATATTAATGCTAAACTTGAGAAGCCATCTTTAAGTTAGGCACAGCCTAAGATGGCTTTTCCCATGGTTGACAGAAGGCCACAAGCCCTGCAACCCCTCAGGCTCAAGAGTCTTGGATGGAGAAAGCACAGCCGCTCTTTGGAGACAAGCTTCCTGGGAAGAGCAAGAAGTTTTTTTTCTCTGCTGTTTTCTCTAGCAGTCTGCTTTAATCAACCTCTACTGGCACAACCTTAAATTTCTACAGCTGCAGAAGATGGGGATGGTATTATAAACTACACTGCTCCAAGAAGACGTGCCAATCAGCCTTGCCACAGTGAGTGGCTGCTAACTCAAGTGACTGGGTTGCATTAGACTGGCTTTTTCCAGTGGTAGTTACAGAGTCAGGCGACAGCCAAACTGCTCCTGACGAGGCAGAAAGCGCTGGGACAGGCGATACTCCGTAATGTGCAAGGTGTGGCTGTGCCTCCGAGGGGACTGGCAAGGACACGCTGCACCGCAGCCGCAGCCGGGCAAGCAGCACAGCGGGAGAGCATCTCGCCGAGGTTTCTCAATGAGTTTTCAGGCTGACATTCTGTGAACTATGACATTTCCATTTCATTGGAAGAGATGAATATAAATGAGGGATTATTCACCAAATTGTTCACTGTAAGGAAGGGGGAAGAGATGAGGAGAAGCTGGCAGCTCTTGCTTCCTAGATGCTGTTTATTTAGGCGTGACGCGTTAAGAAGATAACACTGGTGCCCCACACCAAGCACTGAGTCGCTTTTTCTTTTATTCCTTTCCTAAAATCTCTTCCTTCAGTGACTGTTATTTTTTCCTTGCAGTTCCTGACAGCTGTTGGTTGACACACACTTACCTTGTGGATGAGCTTAAGTGATTTTTAATCTATATTTAAACTAAGCGATTAAGCAAACAAACAGCGCGGCTCCCACGGGTTCATTTCCCAGGTCTTGCCTTGCTCCTGACAGCTCACAGAAGATGCAGGTTTCATTTCACAATACAGCGAGGACTCAAACATGTGGTTTTGCAAGGTTTTTGAACAGTTTTTTTTTTTTTTAGTGAAAGTCCATTGCATACCTAGAGCTGCTGAACTGACATCTGCAGGGATACACGTAGGTAGCAGGTACAGCAGGGAGAGCCCCACTGCACAACATGCTCCTCTGCCAAGATCAGCCCTCTGCCTGAGTGGGAAATACACAGTCTTGGCCCCTCTCCCAGAGATTATAATTAGTACCAATTATGATGGTATTCTTCCTGATGTGAATTCCCATCCACTGGGAATTAAGTGCAGAAGATCAAACTCCTTTCAGGCAGACCAACAGCAGATTTCAGGCACTGTTAGTGTTCAGCTGCTATTCAACTGGGCTGCACTATCATATGTAGCTTCTTAAATAGAAAAACTGTGCTGTTACAGTAAACTGTGAATTACAGTGGATATAAACTTACATATTTGGCAGTGTGTGATTGTCACCATCAAATAAACGTTACATCTGTACAAAGCCCTATTATCTTAAAAGCACAGTTACTTAGAGGAAGACACTTCCTTTTTCTGCCTGTTTCTATTAATTATAGCCACTTTCTCACTGGAGCTGTGTCAGAGTCCACCGATGGGTCAAGTTAAAGCCATTAACTAAGCCAATTTGGATGAGGAGGAAACTAGGCCTTGTCCCTTGTGGTGGGGGCAAAGCTATGATCATCAGCTCAAATTATTCCATGTAATTTCCCCTCTGAAGTGCAGTTACAATATTAGGAAATTGTGCTGCTGGGATCTTTTGCTGCAAGTGATCCTGACTTTCACTGGCTCCTGAGCAATACTGCACCTCTGACAACATCACATTCTGCCTCCCTGGCTGATCTCATTTGTAACTCCACATGATGTGTGGCTGCAGCCCAGTCTGAGTCTGCCTGAAAGTCACGGAGTGGGAGCCACTGTTGTAGTCTTTTGCAAGGCCTACTGAAGTACTCCCATTGCCTCAGAAGAAGCATTGCATGTTATGGGAGTTGCCAGACCTCTGTTTTAAGACAGAGCAGGCTCCCTTCTTACTAAGGGAGACAGAAAGATTTATCAGCTACTCTTAACACAGTAGTGAGCAAACCCAGCCTTCAGCTTTGCCTGCCTTTGTACAAGTGGGCTGCCTGTGTCAATACACTCCCTTTGCAAACGATGCCCTGGGATCACATTTCTGAATCCTTTCATAGGGTTATGTGTGAGAAAGGGGAAACAATGAAAATTGGAGGGATGATGAGAACAGGCAACAATGTCATCACACCAGTATAACAAGAGAAAAGGGATCTAGACTAAGAGAGGGGCTAAACTTCAGTGCAAGTTCCAGAGCAAACCAGATCCCCTGATGCCAAGAGATATGCTGAAGAAGTCAAGAATCAGCCACTACCTGGCCAGTTGCCTTCGTCATCACCATCAATGAGACAAGCAATGATGAGTCACCCAGGGTTTTGTCATGCACCTGAGTGTGCATCCACCCTGGGAAAAATCAAGCATAATTACCACTTAAAAGAAATGACAGACAAAAGGGTGAAGCCTAGAGCTGAGTGGTTTCCCTTGCGGTGTGCCTCATATAGTCACAGTCACTGCAACCTGCAGGAAGTGATGTCAAGTGCTTCTTCGTATCATTTTCTACCAATCTTGCAGAGACATTTCAATATCCACATCGCACAAGTTAGTGGAGAATCAGGTTTCAGCTATTTACAGAAAAATTACGACAGCTCTAATAAATGGAAGAAAGATCCTTGTATTTGCTTTGCCATACAGAGCTCCTGATTGATAGGGGCCCCATAGTTTCTGAGTCAACAGCAATAAAAATACTTTATTGCTGATTCTATAGCACTGGGGATGTGTGATTTTGAAATGCCATTTAGAAAAATAATAAAAGGAGGGAAACAAAGTGAGAATACAGCTTCCTGGCCTCTGAACTACTTTATTGCTCCTTGAAAATAAAAGTAATGCCATGAGGGATGCACAGGGATGTTCTGGTTCATCCGTTCATAGCCACTCTAGATAAAAGCAGAGGCAAAAAGCTACAAGAACAATATTATAGTGCATTTTAAGATACCAGAATAGTAAGTTTAAACGAAATGACAATGCCACTAGCATAAACAATATATTTGTGAATGGTCCAAGGAAAGATAGGCACCTATACTATACTCAGCCCCTTTCTCAAAGACAAATTAATCTCCTATCTGACTTGTACAGGAAGGAGTTCTACCTCTCAGATGTTCTATAAATAATTTAGAAATATGTTGCCATCTGCTGGAGAAAGTACATATTTTAATAAATCGACTATAAATGTGGGAAAGTGGGCAAGGTTTAAGGCACTCAAAGCCCTTTCTTTAAATTTGAAACAGAAACTGCAAACTTAAGGCTAAGGATAGGCTGGGAGACAATGCTCTGAGTTCAATTTAATTATGTCAGTCAGTTAATACACTTCACACAAAAAGAAGAGTTAACACTTAACAAGAATGAGGGGGGGAGGGGAATTAGCAAGAGGAAGGTGATAAGGTCCATTTTCCCCATGTGAAACAGAGCAAGGCAGGCAGTTAACACCTAACAGTGAGGGGCTGGGCTGAAGAGGGATCCCTAGGAAAACCATAAAATGCTGTAAAACCACTGTCTCCACCAAGTTATCAGTTTCAGTGCTCAAGTTTATCATCCATAGATCTCCCCTGAGGATCAGAACTGAGGGATTAGCCACAAGGTGCTGATGGTGGGAAAAAAGGTTTTGTCACTGTAAAAGCCTGGTTTTGTCCTTTCTCTCTGGTGTTTGTATGCCTGTTCTAGGACTGATGGAGTACATCTGTAGGGTTCCTGTTTGCTTCCGAAGGGCAGCATGCTCTGGAGTGCACGTGTAGCATCAACAGACCTTGACAACTCCCGTGTGGGAAAACTTCTGTAGGTGTCAGAGGAGCTGTGGTATGCAGGTCTGTGAGTGCTATTCTGGCATAATACAGTTCCACCCAGTGGTTGCTGGTCTGCAGGAAGTCTGCTTCTGACAATGAGCTTGGAAGGTGGGCTAATCACTAATGAATTGAGCTCCAGCAAACTCATTTCAAGTTTTGCTCTCTTCCAGTGTTAATTATAATTGTTATATGTCTTCCCATGAAAGTTCTCATGGGTGACTTGTGATACCCATGTTTACACAGCCATGGCTGTAAAGCTGGACATAGAATTCAAGAACTCAAAGACTGTGTCATTGGTGAAGTGACACTCTTGGGAAGCAGATTACAGGGTTGTTTGAAAGTAACCTGCCTGATGGCCAACATCTTTTTTGGTAACTTATACAGGCTGTTGTGTTTAGGGAAATACACCTATTTGCCTACGGCTTTTAGGAATGCAATGTAATTTTTATGCTGATCACAATGAAGGAATGTTTTAGATCCAGTGAATGATGATCAGTACCACGTCTGTAGTGGAAATCTGTGAAGAAGTCCAGGGTATAATTCAAATGATAACTGTGTCACTAGGTTATCTTGGGGGCAGTTCAAGTCATTTAAATCTGAGCTGAGATTTAAATCTGGGCTTTGTTCTGCCCCTAAGTCTTCCCACAGCCACGTCTTCCTGCCCTCTCTTTTGCACCAGCACTTGTGTTTAGATTGTGGATCACAAAGCCATCTGCTGCAGGGCAATGAACTGGCTCACTCTGCAGTCATACACACAGTAATACCAGCACAAAGCATGGGCCAGACAGGACAGCCAGGAATGACAGAGACAGTGCTGTGGGAGCCCAGACTTAGACAGGCTTAATCTGCTGGGAATCTGGACCTTGGATGCAGTATATGTTTGTCAATACCATTATCTAGAATCACTTCCTCAAGGCAGCTGAAGAGATTAGTATGCCATACAGCATCCAGATGTTTAGAGCTGTGTCCGTAACTTGAAGAAAAGGATAACTTTTCAAGCCAAAATTACTGCAAGTGTGATCACAGCCATTCAAAAATAAAAGACCAGAATTTGGGTTTCTAATCCAAGCATACCACCAAATTGCTCACTTCATTCTCTCCCGCAAGTCCCTCTTACAGACTTACACATCAAATGTACTCATCTGATTCTCCATGCATTCCTGGTGAATCAAAGAACTCATAAATCTTCTGCCTGCAACTCTAACTCTGCCCTTCTTTTCAGAATACCAAATCTGTGACTGCAGCACTGGCATATAATTATTGCACATGTTTGTAAATGAAATAATCAGAGCAGATGATAGTGCAGATGGATGGAGCAGGTTTGTGGGCCTGGATTAGCTTTAGCTGATGTTTCATTTCCAAATAAGGTGAGAATCTGGCTTCCAGTTTAACCTCACTAAAAGCAGACACAGATTTCTCATGAGGTATCAGCCCTTACTGGCAGTAACACCTGCCAGAATGAGAAACAGAACTTTTTCCCTCAACCAAGATCACAAAAATATGTCCTGTTCTGGGCTTTGAATAGAAACACCCCACAGAGGTGGACATTGAGGCATTTGTGCACAGATTTCAAGTTAGCCTAATTTCCATATACATTTAAAGAATTTATTTCTCCCTTACCACATAACCCTTCAGTCTTCTGTTGCTAAAACTGTGACTAAAAAGAGATATGTACAAGCACCATTGTTGAAGGCAACAGGGTGAAACCTCTGAAATGAGGGGTCAAACTATGCTCAGTCCATTACAGAGGTGAAGCTGCACTGATGCAGAGATGCTCCAGGAAATTGTCTCCCCTTTTTAAGAGGAGAAAAGCAAGAACTTCTTGGTTTGGTAAATCCTGGATTTGGTTCAGCTGAGTGAAGGCTGTGATTGGTGACGATTTTTGCAAAGGGAATTAATGCTCTAAAATGTCCTGTACACTAAAGGACAGTGTTTAAAAAAGAACAAAAGGTTTCAGACTAGCCACAGTGTATGTTAGACTAGAAATCAGAGCTTGAAATCATGAGAGTAATCAGTATTTAGAGCAGGTATGAGCTGGAGCAGTCAGGGTCAAAAATACCCACGCTTTCAGACGGAGCTTGATAGGAGCAGAGAGAGAACTATGTGATGTGGTATCTACAAGAGTGTGAGACTGGATCTGATAGTCTCAAGAAGTCCCTTCCTACCTCATTAACCTAAACCTAACGCAGCTTGTGTGCATCTTTTGAGAAGCTGAAAGAGAACAGTTGCTGTTCATAATGATCAAGATGATTGGAAAGCAAAAGAGTTTGGTTTTGTTGTTTTGGCTCAGAGCTGCCACATGAGGAGGGCTGGGGCTCGGCTCCTGCCAGCGCCTGCAGGCAGGCTGAGTCAGGAAGAGCCATGTTATGATTTAGCAAAGCAGGCAGATGTGACCCTGTGGAGCACTCCATGGGAGCCTCCAGAACCTGGCTAGCCTGGGACCTGTGTATTCAGCTTAGCACTGGAGACAAAGCCTGAGGCCAAGCAATGTAGGCTGGAGCCCTAGCACATGGGGGTGAGATGCCCTGTAAAAGGGCAGAAAGGAGCAAACTGCTACTGGTGGTGCCCCACTGCCACCTGAGGTGCAAGCTAAGGGTGGGAGACTTCCTCTCTCTTGTAAGGGATCCCTCTGTGCTGCAAACTGTCCTGTTCACTATAGGACAACACTGCTCTGTTCCTTAAGAAAGTGTTGTGAAGTTGACATATAATATACAGTATATAGTGTAATATAGTATAAACATGTACATCTGTATTAATTTTATCTATGATGAAACCCAGATGTGTTGCATAAGAGATTAGTCTTTTTGTTAATGCCATTATTATGTAAATTCTGCTAGTTTAAGCTACAGGAAATGTAAAGAATAATTGTTGGCATATCAGAACAAAAGAAAAACCCAGATTTTAAGTACTATTTAGTGATATGTAACCTGGGCCCACACAGTGTATAAAGCTGGAAGAAGCTTGCAGAGTAAATCTAGCACAGCTCATGGGCAGCCTTATGCTTATCCCCACCTGCTTGTGCCACGAGCATTACTTAGCAATAAAGCTAAGACTGTACCACTCAGTGCAACAGACCAGCCACAGTGCAGGAGTTTGCATAGGAGTCTTTAAAGCCACCTCTTGGGTGCAATCAGTAGTATCAGTAGCATTCTAGTAGGTTGGAAAAGACCTTTAAGACCATCAAGCCTAACTGTTGCCCAGCACTCCCAAGGCCACCACTAACCCATGTCACTGAGGGCCTCATCTACACGGTGTGTAAACACTTCCAGGGACAGGGACTTCACCACTGCCCTGGGCAGCCTGTTCCAATGCCTGAGCACCATCTTGGTGAGGGAATTTTCTCCCTGATGCAGATTGAGTCCATTATCTCTTGTCCTAAAAATACTGCGAAAATACAGTAAATACCGCATTTGCAGTGCTATCACAACTAAGCAATCCCAGTAAAGCACACTGATGCTCATCGACTGATTTATCACGGCCAGGGCTGCATGACAGGACAGTAGCGAGCTGAAGCTGCAAGCACCAAACAGATGCAGAGGGGCTACAAACCTCGCTGTACCTGCAACACTCCAACACCGGGCAGCAACGTGATATGATGAGTAGTTATCTTTAGGGCGTTATTAGGAACACTAAGGTCCGAGTACAAGAGCCAAACCAAAGCTCCCTCCGGCCGCCATTTTGAGGCAGTCCAACACCGTCCCTCAGAGAGAGGCGGAGCCGGGGCAGGCACGTGACGCGGGTCAGCTGAGCGCGGGCGGAAGTGGTGAGTGCGGGCCTGTGGTGCCGGTGTCCGCCATGGCGTCCATTCTGGACGAGTACGAGGACTCGTTGTACCGCTCTGCCACCGTGCAGCACAGCCGCGCCAGCGTGGGCATCCCGCATTCCGGTAAGTGGGGCGTGTCAGGCGGTGTGCGGTGCTGCTGTATGGCAGAGCAGTCTGCTCTGCTTTGGGTTTGCGTTTCTTGTCGTGTGAAGTGTTCTGATGCAGGGGACGCTGGAGCCCATGGTACCTGAGGTGCGTTGGGAAGAGTGTGGCAGCGGGTTGAGGGAGATGGTCGTCTCCCTCTGCTCACCCCTAATGAGGCCACGTCTGGAGCACTCTGTCCAGTACTGGGCTCCTCAGTACAAGGAGCTGCTGGACAGGGTCCAGTGGCAGTCACAACGATGATCAGGGGTCTGGAGCTTCCTGTTAATGAGGAGAGGCCGCAGGAGCCGGGCCTGTTTAGTCTGGAGAAGACTGAGATGAGATCTCATCAGTATCAGTATTTTAAATGTGGGTGCCAGGAGAATGGTGCCAGACTCTTTTCAGTGGTGCCCAGCACAGGATGAGGAGCAATGGCCATAAACTAAGCCACAAGGAGTTTCACCTCAACATGAGGAAGAACTTTACAGTGAGGGGGCAGAGCCCTGAAACAGGCTGCCCAGGGGGGTTATAGTCTCCCTCTCCGGAGATATTCAAAACCAGCCTGTGTAATCTGCTGTAGGTGGCCCTGCCTTGGCAGAGGGTTGGGCTAGATGATCTCGAGAAGTCCCTTTTGACTCCAGTGATTCTGTAATGCAGGTTATCTTAGCAAAACAGTCATGTTGCTTATCTGTGGGAGGGCTTTATAAGGCCATAGGCCCTGTGGTGTGTAGTGATGTCTGTAGGAAATGTGTATGCGAAATGCCTTCGTAGTCACAAATTATAACTGCACCTCAGCATTATTCAGTTCAGGACTGTGGTTGTTGATACCAACTTGTCAGCTGTTTCTTCCCCTCTGAGGATTCCAGGTGTTACAGTATTCTGGCTGTATGCAGAGCTGTACCTGCAGGGGATTAGTTTCCAAACCCAGGGACAGTTTACCAAAGACTTAGTTGTTACAGTGGTTAGGTTAGTGCAGGGTTACTGCTGAGCTTACCAAGAAAGCAATCACTGTTAAGATTTTCTAACAGGTCTGTCAAACTTTGGTACACTGTACTGTCTAGGGAGGTGTACAATCAATGTGAAGTAACGGTGTGATGACCAGTCAGTAGTTTCTTTCATGTGAGAAAGCAAACAGATGGCAAGTATATTCTATGATAAATTCAAGGTTTGTTAGGTTCAAAAACTGTTCCTTATTTGATGTCCCCTCACAATTTTTTTTTTTTTTTTTTTTTTTTTGAGTGTTTGGAATTGGATGAGCATATTCCTTCAAGTTTTTTTTCCTTAAACAGTGTTGCTAGCTATTAACCTTTGGGGAAACTAGGTTGTGATTCTATATAAGTGTTAAGAATTGGTAGATTCTGTTATACTATACATATTATTGAATATAAATACAAAGACAGAATTACTCATTACCCGAGTAATGAGTAATGAGCCTAGGTACTGAAATAGGTATGTTCTCCCTGTTTGTTTTAACATGCATAGTTATTTTGTTGTATAATGTTAGATAAAGAATAAGTGTCCTGAGTAACTGTTGTGTAAAACAGTGCTGGGACTAGATGTGTTACATAAAATAAGTTTTCAAGGACTCAGCTTTTCTTGACTGCTGCAACCCTGTCTCCAGTCATAACTGTTACAGTTGAGAAATCTGCCTGTTTGCTGACATTTGGTGTTGGCAAAGGAAGTTTGGGAAACTGCTGAATTGCAAAGGTACATGCTAATCAGGATTTTCATTGTTCTTAAATCAGACCTGGTAATTTTGAATGAAACTTGTGCTGGTAGAAGTTGTGGGCAGTCTGAAACTGACCTTGGAAAAAGATGCAACTAAACAGCTAACTTCCTGAAAGCAGTTCTTGAGGTTAGGTTGGAAGTTTTGTAAGATGTTAAAACTTACTCTTGTGTTTCAGTTAATGTGCTTGTTAATGTTTTAGCCCCTGTGCTTGTTAAATTGCAGGTGCTGTTTCTCAAGTTGTAGATAACCAAGCAGTGACTCTGTTGCCAACCTAAAGTACTGCTGTGTTGTAAACTTCAAGTACTGCAGTTCCAGCACAAAAAGACCTATTTAGACCCACTAGGCTTGACTGAGGTTTGTGAGCTTAGATCTTTGAGTGGTTTAAAAGCTGTATGGAAAAATGCAGATTTGCCTAGAAATCAGGGTGGGAAATGCTGCAGTAGAATCTCAGCCTGAACAGGAGAAGGACATTGGGGTCAGGATGAAGAAAGGCACAATTTGAAAGGAATGCATGTTATAAAATAGACATCTCATTTATATAAAGGACTGTAAGTTAAAGAATTTAATCTTTCTTCTGCTACAGATACTAGTTAAAATCCTCATGTTAGTGGTGATGATTCTACAGTAATGATTAGCAATAGTTATGATAGATACAGCCCTAAAGAGTCAAGAATGCTGGAATCCAATCCACTGACTTGAACTATGGCTGAATTAAAAAAAAAAAAACAAAACAAAACAAATCCAACAAACACAAGCCCTCCCATCCTAGCTCTAAACCTCTGCCTGTGTATAGGTACTATTTGTTGCCTTTCCTTTCTGTGTTGAGACACAGCCTTGTTTTGCTTAGTGGTAATCTGAAAGACAATTCAGGATTACCTGAGTGACTGACTTGGTGACCCATTGGTATGTGAGTTTTTCCTATCAGAGTAATCTCTCCTTTTTGTTTATATACATGTGTTTATATTTATTGCTTAGCTGTTGAGATGACATGATGTGAAATCTTCAGCTTGGGAGCTTGGTCTGCAAGTTTTGAAGCACAGTTCATACCAGCAAGTTTAAACTGTGACATTGCAGCTCCCTAATCTGAAATTAAGAACATCTGCTTTGCTTAACTGGAAATAAAGGGATGCACATTTGCATAAGTGGGAAATGTTTAAGATGTGGTTTGATGTGTAAGAAAAAAGGCGGCTTACTCAGATTGAGATTGCTTTGTCTGTTCCTGTATGTGCATCTTTTGTCTAAAACAAGAATCCTTTACAGACCCTGCAGCTGTTCTAGTGGTGAAGTGGAGTCAAGGAGGAGGCATTGGTGGGATAGGCAATTGAAGGATTCGAAATGTTAGTAGACTGCTTTCCATTGCTACACTGGCTTTTTCAACAGCAACAAGTCTGAAATTAGACATTTTCAGGATAACCTGTGGGAGGTTATAGGCACTGAGTTTGCTTTGAAGTGGTGCTGTTAGTCCCAGGCTAGTGTCAGGTCTACACTCTTCAGAATGGAAGTAGTCTGCTGCCTCTGAGACACAATTCCAGGTTTCTTTTTTTCTGTAAGTTTGCGTCTTCCTAGTTAGTTGCTTTGGCCTGGAATGGCCTGAACTTGCTATAGCTCTTTTTGGGTTTTAATCTTACTGTCCAAGCTAACTGCTACATGGATCTGCTTGTTTTAGAAATAGGTTCGTTGTGTGTGGATAGCAATATACCAGTCTGTCTTGCTTTTGAGCTTGAGGTAGTGTGGTCAGACTGATCCTTTGCTGTTTTCTTTGTCAGAGGCTTATGTAAGACTGTGTGTATGGGAAATTCAGTCCCTGAGAAAACTTGTCTCATGGGACAGATATGGGTGAAACTTTGTGATAAGATCTGTTTGTGGAGGCACACATGTTCCAGGATTTTGCTAATGAGTGTCATCACTTGGGTCTGGTTTTATATGAATGTTGCCTTATTTTGCAGTTCACTGACATATCTTAGCTCTTTTATAGTTTTTTTTTGCTTCCTCATAGGAAGACCATAAATATTGCTGTTCTCATTTAGGAATAGAATGACGCAGTCTCTGGAAGTCTTACGGTTTTGGATGCTGAGCTTTACTCATCTTCAATGAAAACTAAATCTGTCATGCTGCTTCTCTGTGCTGCCACGTGTTGTTAGATCTTTACTTGTCTTTTAGTTTGTTGACTGCTTGCCTTTGGCTGGGCTTTTGTCTTTGATGTAGCCAAAGGTATGAGTTGGAACTGCATCTTGTGCTTTGCCCATCTGCACTGAAGATCACAGAGGGTTTTACAAGTATAGACTTCTAAGCTTTATTTATTTATTATATATTTCTACAGAAGTATGTCACTTCTCTCAAGTCAGACCTTACTTCTCCATTCTTTGCCTTATCCACTTTCATAAGTAATCCCTCAACATGTGTTCCTATGGATGCCATGTTTCCCAAGCTGACTGGGACTAGACTGACTAGCTGAATACTTAACTAGTCATACGAGCTAACTTGCTCTGGTTGTACACTCCAATGTTCAGTTCATTGATTTATCAGGTTTGCATGGTTGATTTTAAAATGCGACATGTGTCCTATAAGGTGGCCATGTCTTATCCAACTTCAACCCTTAACTCTAACCTTATCTGGGCATTTCTTAGAACTCAGGCCTGTTTTTTTTTAAAGGATCTGAGGATTAGGTTAGTCTGGTTCCATCTAGGGATTTGCTGTGAAACAGGAAACCAATCTGAATGGGTTTTGGATCAGGAAGCAATTTATGCCAAGAGTAGAGTATTGATTCAGCAATCACCAGGTCTTGGGTATTGCTTTGGCTCTAACAAGTAGTTCACATGCCTTCCAGCTGGAAAGCTGCAATTAGGCTAGTGTTACGGTTGGTAAGACAGGGTTATGGCAAAAGCATCATTGTCACCTCCAGCTGTGTTCCCTGCAGCAGATAATCCAGTAAACTTTTCTCTGTGATGAAGTCTGCTATGTGGATACAAAAAACCTCAACATGGCTTTCAAAATAGCTTTAGTTCGTGAGTGATGGATGTCAAGTATGATAGCTTGTTCAATCCCAACATGGAATAAGACAGAAATATGTTTCAGTTAGCACCCTGGTGGTCTCATGGGTAGCTTGTATGGGAGTGTCAAACCAGAGCCGCCTTTGTGTCTTCTGTAATCAGAATCACAGAATAGTTAGGGTTGGAAAGGACCTTAAGATCATCCAGTTCCAACCCCCTGCCATGGGCCAGGACACCTCCCACTAAACCATGCCACCCAAGGCTCTGTCCAGCCTGGCCTTGAACACCGGCAGTGACGGAGCATTCACAACTTCCTGGGCAACCCATTCCAGTGCCTCACCACCCTTACAGTAAAGAATTTGTTCTTCATATTCAATCTAAGCGTCCTCTGTTTAAGTTTGAACCCGTTACCCCTTGTCCTATCACTACAGTCCCTCATGAAGAGTCCCTCCATTCTTTCCTGTCTTGAGCAAATAAACTGTCAACCAAGGAAAACAAATGACTTTATGATTCTGCTCTCATTTTCAGCTTTTTACACAGTTTATGTGACAGTTTTGTGGCTTCCCCTGGAATTCTGTGTGCTTTCAAATCAACGTTAGTGTCAATTTTGTAGTTCTGTGACAAGGCACTAAAGTGTATTGCTCCTTTTCATTCCAATTATACACACCCATGTAAGTGCTGCTGTCTGTGTTCATGCTCCCTTTTTAATACAGTGTAGAGCAAGTGATGTTCCTTCTAGTTTTTTAGGTTAGGATTTGATGTAGTGTGGGGTGGTGGTTGTGGGGTTTTGATCTCATTTTGATTTTAAGTGTTTGTATTCTCTCTCCAGGATATGTGAATGCACGTCTGGAGAAGGAAACACCAATATTTAACAAGCAAAGGATTGATTTCACTCCTCCAGAGAAAATTAACAGCTTAGTGGTCTCCTCTAACCAGCTGTGTATGAGCCTTGGCAAAGACACTCTTCTCAGGTAACCTGAAGTTATTGCTTATTTTCTCTTGCCCCTTTCTTTCTCTTCTTTCCCCTGAAGTTGTTAGAGAACTTACAAACTGGATGAAAAAAACCAAGATGAAAACCCAAGATGGAAAACAATAAGCAATTACGCCTACATGAACTGTTGTTGGAAACATGCTTTCATGGTTTCTGTTTGCAGGATTGATCTTGGGAAGCCAGATGAACCTAATCAGGTAGAGCTGGGACGCAAGGATGAAGCCAAAGTCTACAAGATGTTTTTGGACCACACAGGTAAGGCAATGGACTACATATGTTTACAGACAGTGGTTGGCAGCAGATACTACTGAATGTGCATAAGAAGAGCTGGCAAAGAGTTCTCTTTCTGTTCTGTACATAAGGAGAAGAGGTGGTTTTTGTATGGGCAGGACTCCATTGCCCTGGGGCTTTGCCTGCTGATTTGCCCCTGTGCTATTAAGAAAACACACTGGCTTGTGTGTATATTGTTGCTGTGGAACTCTCTGAAAAGAGCACATGCAATTAGTTCTGAGCAAAGCTGCTAAAACCAATTAAAGGAAATCTTTGCAGTCACCCTGGGCTGTACCTGTCTGTGTAAGACTTTTAAAGAAGACTGTAAAACATCTGCAGCTCACTGTAGCCTTGCCTGATAGTACGATTCTAAAAAAACAAACCAGAGATTTGGAAAGGGATACTTGGATCTGTCACCAACTGTCAGGGACAGGAGAGAAGTCTGGGAACTGGTTATCCTTAGAACACTTACTGAAACAGATAAATATGTTCTTGCTGAAGCATCTGGGACTAGTAATTTAAGTTTTCCACACATGGATGACTACCATTCTGATCCAGCATGGAAATCCCCCACATTCCAAGGAATGTTTGGGAAAGTCTTGGTATGTTGATACCAGAGTTTATCAAATGTGAGGATTAGAAGCCTCAGGAATTTGGCTTGCTTTGACACAGTCTTAATTTGTTCTCTCCTTCTTTTTCCCATACCCCTCTCGTGTTGGCAGGCTCCCATCTCCTGATTGCTCTGAACACCAGTGAATGCCTTTACCTGAACAGAAGTGTTCAGAAAGTGCGAGCACTCTCCCGCTGGAAAGGCCACTTGATTGAAAGTGTGGGCTGGAATAAATTACTTGGTACAGAGACCAACACTGGGCCTATCCTGGTGGGAACAGCCCAGGGGCAAATTTTTGAGGCTGAAATCTCTATCTGTGAGGGAAGCCTCTTCAGCACTAATCCCGACCAGTACTTCCGACAGGTCTACACTCTGGAAGAGGAATCGGGACCTGCCCCAGTCTGCTGCTTGGAGATTGAGCGAGGAATGGAAGGGAAATTTTTTATTATAGCCACCACTCAAAAGAGACTTTTCCAGTTTGTTGGCAAAGTGCCTGAAGGGACAGAGCAGCAAGGCTTCAGCTCCATATTTGCTTTGCATGCTGACCATTTGCCAAGCTTCCGGGAGTTTCCAGCCAGCTTTGGTTTCAGTGAGATAGCTTTTTACACTCCAAAACTGCGCTCCAACCCACGCTCCTTTGCCTGGATGATGGGAAATGGTGTTTTATACGGTACACTAGATTATAGCCGTCCTGATTCAATTTTGAGTGATGAACGGGTCTGGGTTTATCCTTCTGATATTGACATAACTGTGAACAAGCCAATATCTATTGTGCTTACCCAGTTCCACTTCTTGTTGCTGCTGCCTGATCGAGTGAAGGCTGTATGCACTCTGAACGGGCAGGTTGTTTTTCAAGATATGTTCCTGGAGAAGTTTGGCTTACTGACACGCATGATCAAAGATCCCACAGTCCAGCAGATCTGGATCCATACTGAGAAAGTGGTGTTCCGCTATCACGTCCAGCGGGAATCTAGAGATGTGTGGAAGATGTATATGAATATGAACAAATTTGATTTAGCCAAAGAGTATTGTAAAGATCGTCCAGAGTGCCTGGATATTGTGCTGGCAAAAGAAGCAGAGCACTGCTTCCAAAACAAGAGGTATCTAGACAGTGCCAAGTGTTATGCGCTGACCCAGAACTACTTTGAGGAAATTGCCCTTAAGTTCATTGAAGCCAAGCAAGAGGAGGCCCTGATGGAGTTTCTGATTAAGAAGCTGAGTAATCTAAAGCCTTCTGAGAAGACACAGACCACTCTGCTCACCACGTGGCTAACGGAGCTGTACCTGAACTGGTTAGGTATACTGGAAGGAGATCCCTCGCAGCGAAATCTCTATCTGGATACACGGGAGAAGTTTCGCGCATTCCTGAGCAGTCCTAAAAACAAAGACTGTCTGTTTAATAACCGGGCATCTATTTATGAGCTGTTGGCAAGCCATGGGGACACAGAGCACATGGTGTACTTTGCGGTCATCATGCAGGACTATGAGCGTGTAGTAGCTCACCACTGCCAGCATGATGAGTACGATGAGGCTCTAAATGTGCTGTCCAGGCACAGAGACGAGAAACTCTTCTACAAGTTCTCTCCAGTCCTCATCCAGCATATTCCCAAGAAGGTAGTTGATGCTTGGATTTCTATGGGCTCTAGACTGGATGCTAGAAACCTCATCCCAGCCCTTGTTAACTATAGCCAGAGTGCCAGCACCCAGCAGATCAATGAAGCCATTAGATATATGGAGTTCTGTGTCTATCAGTTGGAAGAAACTCAGCAAGCCATTCACAATTACCTGTTGTCTCTTTATGCTTTGTGTCGTCCGGATTCGCTGCTATCATACCTGGAGCAAGCAGGAACCAACCCAAACAGGATCCACTATGACCTGAAGTATGCATTGCGCCTGTGTGCAGAGCATGGGCACCACCGTGCATGTGTCCATATTTACAAAGTGATGGAATTATATGAAGAGGCAGTGGATCTCGCCTTACAGGTTTGTATGTGTCTGTGCATGCATGCAATGACATGTAGGAAAGTTATCTTCGAACAACTGAGTGTTTGAGAGGAACTGGGCAGATTCATCAGTGTAGGAGCTTTGCAGCTAAGTAGGAAGAAAGACCTGTCTCTGATGCTTCTGTGCTTTTGTGACTGTTTTAAGAAGACAGCTGATTGTGACAAGCCATAATTGAGGGTCGAGGCATGGAAAGTACAAGGAGGGAGTGCTGTCTGCCTTAAGCTCAGTCTCTAACATCAAATACTTTTAACGTATCTGCATTTATGCAATACTCATATAGCTGCTATTCAAGATTCTAGTTAATACCTATTCCTACATGATGATAATTATCACAAAAGAATGCCTTTGTCAGCTTAGTCTGACCTTCAAGGAGCTATTGGATCTTTTTTATTGGCATTGCTATGTCTTTGCTGAAATGTGTGGCCAGCAAAAATACTATGGCATGGATTTGCCGTTATTGTACTGCTGGGCTTTGTGGTTGTCTGCTGGTTAGTAAGCAAATCTTCAAGGAGACTGCTGGTGGAGAGGAGAGGTGTTTGACATGTAAACAAGGAGCAGGCCAGTAGTGCAGCCCTGGGCAATGGGATAGCAATAGAAGTTATCTATTAATGCCTCCTATGATGGACAGCAGGCTTTGAAGTTGAATGGTGGATAAACAAAGAGGGAAGCTTACCTTGATTTCCTTGTCTGTCCAACTTCTAGGTGGATGTTGATCTTGCCAAGTCTTGTGCAGATCTCCCTGAAGATGATGAGGAACTCCGGAAGAAGCTCTGGTTAAAGATTGCTCGCCATGTTGTTCAGGAAGAGAAGGATGTCAAGAAGGCAATGGCCTGCCTGTCCAGTTGTGCCCTGCTGAAGATTGAAGATGTCTTGCCATTCTTTCCAGACTTTGTCACCATTGACCATTTCAAGGAGGCAATCTGTAACTCCCTGGAGGACTACAACAAGCACATTGAGGAGCTGAAAAGGGAGATGGAGGAAGCCACACAGAGTGCCAAGAGAATCCGAGAGGACATACAGGAAATGAGAAATAAGTATGGCTCTGTGGAGCCTCAGGAAAAATGTGCTGCTTGTGACTTCCCGCTTCTAAACCGCCCTTTTTACCTTTTTCTGTGTGGTCACATGTTTCACTATGACTGTCTCCTCCAAGCAGTGTTCCCAAACCTTCCTGCCTATAAACAGGCAAAACTTGAAGATCTTCAGAAGAAGCTGGCAGCTGCCACTCAGCCTTCCAAGAGCCACCATCGTCCCAAGGACACAGATACCATTAGCTTGGGGAAGGGGCAGCAGAGCCGGGAACAGATCAAAGCTGACATTGATGATATTGTGGCAGCTGAGTGTGTGTACTGTGGGGAGCTGATGATCCGGTCAATTGACAAGCCTTTTATTGATCCCCAAAAGTATGAAGAGGAGATGCAGAGCTGGCTGTAGTTTTCCCAGCATGCAACTGTCAACACATGAGAGTGATTTTGTTCGCAACTTGTGAAGCTTCTGTGGTGAGAATATAATCTGCAGAAGCAGGAGCACAGTGGTAACTGTTGAACTCTCCATAAAAGAGTAGTGGGGTCGCTATAGTGAACTAATCTTGAAAAATCTGGAGAAACAGCTGTGGCTGTCTAAGAGCTTGGACAATAGTTAAGAGTTAACTTACTGGAATATATTTAGCAGATGTTTGCTGCTTGCAGTTCTTCTGAGGTTCTCAGTGTAAAGCTAATGGAGTGCCTTGTCCAGAAGGAATTGGGAAAACCTATGATTTGTCTTCCCTGTTGTGTGGTACTTGTTTTGGTGAAGACAAGCTTGAAGGAAAAGGTGGTGAACACTAAGCAGTGTAGGCTTCATTCATCATCCAAAGCTAGAATTACCTTCCATTTCCTTTTTGCTGAGAGTCTGTAACCACATGTATGGAAAAGACATGAAAGAACAAATGCTTTTGCATATATATTTTGTATTTGTGTAGCATGATGTCTACATGTTTCTACGCAGTGTAATACAAGAATGTGTATAATTCTCAAGCAGGAGTGTCTCATAATACACATTTGTCTGAATTGACAAATTGAAGGTGTCTACTTCTCTTTCCCACAAGCTATATGGACAAGACCATACATTTCAGTTTTCTCTAGCTACTGTTTCTGGCATTACTTTGTAGCCTGTTCACCCCTTCCTCACTATCTGTATCCTATTTCTAATATGACTGTCTTTGTATAGTGGGGCTTGGTTTTGTCTTCACCCAGCCCAAAATTTATATATACAGTAGTAAGGATTCAACTTGTAGATATTCTGCAAGCAGGAACCCAGCCTGTTTGTATTGTCCTGCTGTCGTCCACCACAAGCTGACCTGAGCACTAGACAGGAGATCTAGTCATAGGTTCCCTCAAGGGTAGACTACAGGAAAGTTCTGTTGGTGTGAAATTTGCTTTGCTATTTGAAGCCAGTACCTAGTGACCAGGCAGTCCTTTGCCTTCCTGACAGTATTTGATACTTTCTGGGGATGGCAACAGGTCACTGCAGGTCTATTGCTCCGAGTTGGGAAATTCATTCCAGAAGCTGGAGATCACTGCGTTGTGGGTGACGGAATAAATCATCATCTTCAGTTGGCTTAGCGAGGATTCCTTGTTTTAGTTTTGAAGAAACTAAAGTTTTAATGAAGTTCTGCTGTTTGAGGCTGAATGCCAAATGCAGTAATTGGCAGAAGGATGGAATCATCTAAATTAAAAATTATGATTCTTGTAATTAAGGCAACAGAAAATACTTTCTCCTGCAAAACTTCTTCAGTTCTTTCACATGAATACGTGTGTTTAAATACCACCCTGCCTACTATTCACACTCCTTGTAGCATTGTAGAAATGGGTCTTCACACCATTGAAAGTTGATTATGAATCTGTTTCCTCAATGCGCTGACCTAAGAATGTTGGTAACCATGCAGGAGTCCAGAAGAACATCCATGCTTTTGTTGGGAACTTCAGCCTGGAATGAATGGATCTTATCTGTATAAAATTACATGAGAAATAAAAGCCAGAGCTGACAGTAGGAAGACCTGAGGTTTTGAGATCCTCTTCATTGTTGGAGCCATGGGATAGGCAGCCTCATTGCCACCTGGTGGTGTTTATTGCTGCTTTATCAAACTACTGTTTCAGTGTTCAGAAACCACACATGCTACAGTTTTCTTTGGTTCTGAATAGCCTTTTGCTTTGAGTAAGTCAGTGGATCTGCCAGAAGAATTTGTGATGAAAACTAAATGCGATGTTCAGCATTAAACCTGTTGTAACTGGCCACTCATGAATCATCATCTTTCATTGTAAGCAGTGTGATGCCTAAAGTTGTATATGGCATTCTAAAGCAACAGTAGCCCCTTACCTAAACTAGATTCTGATCAAAGGCAAGTGGCCATTTTTCTGCCCTTTAGCAAAAACATGAATAGCAGCTCATTCGTCGTTTCAAGTTACTGTCCTTGAAACATCCTTAATACTTGTCCTGCCTCTTACTTTTGGGTTTTTGCTGGATGCTTTCTTGGTATACTGGTATATAAATTGGTATATTAGAATTATTCCATTCTTTTCCTATTAGTGCTGCAGAACAGTTGCATCATTAAATGCTTCTGTTGTGCTGTGCAAATGAGCAGTATTATTTGCTTATAGACCATTTCAGGGAGATCTGCAGGTCCATAAGCCTGGAAGAAGTGTATGTCTGTAGGAGCTGAGGCATAGCAAGTAAATAAAAGCTCTCAAGTCTTTGCCTGAGAGGGGTTGATAGGAGAAGGCACCTTAGGAGCTACTGATTCCAGTCTTGGGTATTAATATGTCTCAGTTAACAAAACTAGAACTAGGTTGTTTGTTTTGGGGTTTTTTAATGACTACTATGCAGCAGTCTCTATGGGCTGTAGGCTTGTGCACCAGATACACCACAAATCTCACACTTTATTATTATTGTTAACTGGAAAATCTTCTAGGTCATTCACTGTCAAGGCTGTGGAGAGTGTTAATGCTTGCAAGGACTCCAGCAGTGATTAAATGACTATACCAGTAGTACAGGAAGCTATGTAAAGGTATCTGCTGAACTTAATATCACATGCTTCAGAAGTTTCAATAACCACTCGCCTGTGCTTCTGTTGTAGTATCACTCAGTGAAAAAGGTGAGGGATTTTTAAGGGGAAGTGAATTTGCTGTACTCCTGTAAATCTAATCTGAGATCTTTTCCTTTTTGCTTTCAGAATAGCATTTTTATCTTTTCTCCTTGTAACTCAGTACAGTTACATTTGAGAAATCACATTCCTTTGTATGTTTTTTTTAGCTGTGAATGAGCTGTGTACCAGCTGTTACAAATGATGTGCCCTTGGGCCTTGTCCTTGTCTGTGTGAATAACCCCTACCATTTGCTGTAATGCGGCTAGAGAGCAGCATAACCAAAAGGGCATAACCATGGACCCCCAGCCCTCTGTAATCAGAACAAATACCTGTAGGTAGGTTTACACTGAAGAAATTCAGTTGTGAAGGCAAAGCCTAAAGCATACTTATGCCTACTACCTCACCTCTCCATGGCTTCAGGCAAGGGATTGATGAAATGCAGTGAGATGAGGGAGACGATGGTGAATGTGTGTTATGGAAGAGTTTGTAGGGATTTTGTATGCAGTAGCTGTTGGCCTATGTGGTTGGAAGCAGCAAACAAACGCTTAGAGCTGTGTTTTGTCTGAGTGACTGGGATGGAAACACTAAGGGAGGCAAATTCTTAACAAGCCACTAGATGTCATTGCTGTCCATTTAAATGCTCAAGTTCCTTGCAGAGAAGCAAAAGTTGTTGGGCAGCAGAAGAGCGAGCCCTAGCAAACTGTGAGGAGCTGAAGCATATTCCAAGTGCCTTTGGGGGGCAGGGTGGAGAGAGACCTGTGAGGTAGTTATTGGAGGCAAAGATCCTAAAAATAATTGTCTTTAACTGAAAGGCAGTTTTAGTTCATACATTGCCATTTCTCAGGTTTTGAGTATCAAAATTCAGTTAACAAATGAGTATCGATCCTCCTTTGTTTAACTGCTATTTAACACTTCATTCTTGTTTAAGTTCCTGCAGGCATAGCTGATTTAGTAAACTGTAGAGAGGCAGTCCCTGGGCTTAGAGTTACAGTACCTGGTGGTGTTGGTCTGGCCATTTCTGCCTCCTCTTCACCCTGTTGTGGCAGCAGTGATAATGTGAATGTGAGCCAGCTCCTTAGTTGCCTGGGTTCACATGCAGTGTGTTTTGTTAAAACTGCCAGTAAAGCTGTATTTGTAATACAATATTGGACACAGACCTGCATGAACAGAGAAGTTTGTGTGTTTGCTTTTGCCTCTGAGCTGCAGGGTCATAATCCCACTTATAAGCAAGTGGGAGTGGGAACATCTTGTGCTCCATCAAAATCAGATGTTGTAGTTTGACTCAAGGCTGTAGTCATGTATTAGCTTGTAGTTCTTGGAATGGGTAGTTCCCATTCACTGTGTTGTCACTGTCAGTGTATACACTGTCTATGTTTACAAGTGCAATTATTTTGCTTCTAGTAGTAATTATTGGAAGTCTATTGTTCCTTGCATCACTTATCCAGCAGCCCTGTCCCGAGCAGTGGGGTGACAGACTGAAAACAGACCTCTTCCTTGCACCAAGTGTGCTGAGCTGAAATTTGAGGTTTGAAATGTACAAAAATATGGAATTTTTGATTTTAAATTAGGATTATATATTTTTTTATTCAGATGGATTTAGTCTTGTTCCTCAGAAGAGATAGAGTACCATGCGATTCACTGTGATATGTGTAGTGTTCATGAGAGAATCCTCAAACATATGGCATCCTCAAAGCAGAGAGGGGCTGGTCATGATCTGTCTTTTCTGTACATACAGGAAGGGATGCCCTAGAAAGGAGAGGGTACAGTGGTGTCTATGAAATAATTCATCTGAACTTTATGTATCTGACTTCAGAGAAGCTTCCCCAGTGGAAGTGTGATATTGATGGATCTGTACTTTTCACACTGAGGTGCTGGAGAAAAAAAAGGTAACTTTGTTTGGAATACTAATTTTGGTAGAATTCAAGAGCTTACTACTTGAAAGCAGAACATTACAGGAGTGCCTTAAATTTGCAATGGGTTGTGTATAGGTTCATCTTCTAAACTATTTGTTGTCTCTGTGCCCAGGCTGGACTTTACACCTTACGAACCCTCTATGATTTGAGCTTCATGCCCTTACTCTGATTTTGGGGACTCATGATACTCCTTCATCAACTCAGTGTTTGGGGTTTTTCACTCCCAGGTGTTACAGAGAGGCATTGGGCTACTACATTGAAGCTACCAATGAGCTTTAAAGCACTCTGGCCTGCAGCTGCTTTCCAGTGGAAGGAGGAAGGAAAACGATTAAACAAAACTTTTAGATCTACCTGTTGAAACTGGTTGGGATGAAAAGGAAAAGGTGCTCAGGCGTTTCATGGTCAGAGGTATTGGAGCAGCTTGTTTGAATAAGACTGAACACTGTTTGCTTAGGAACAAGGAAGCTACAGGAGTTAAGAGTAGAAATATAACTGATCCCTTTGTTGTTGTGGGGCAGCTCAGCAGAGGACAGTTTCCAACTTGCAGCAAGTCAGTACTGGGTTCAGACTTGCTGCAGTGCTTCACAGCCACTATGGTAATGGTTGTGGAGTTGTTTGAATTCAACACTTGAGCTGCAGAGCTTGGTTGGTGTGGGAATAAGCACAGCTGATGTGTCTGTACAACATAAGGCTATCTTTGATACACAGAGATTTCCATCATATGCTTCCAACCACCACATAAATACCCATGTTTTATAAATGGGCATACAGGCTGTACCTGATACGTGTCAGGTAGTAATTTTGGCATTTCCCTACTTTGCAGGGGTTCATATGTTCCCCCCATGCTGCTGTGTTGGTTGTAGGCTGGGTTGTCTTCAGAAGAGAATTTGATGTAGCCTTTTGTTTGTTTAACACAGTTTGTTTGCTTCATCTGTAACTGAGAATGCTACTGGTAGAAGTTTTTGCAATGAAAGTGTTCAGAAGAAGCCAAACCATAGCCTACCCATCATTTTGTGCTCTATATTGAGTGGTTCATTATAGGTGGTGGCTTGTATGAGAAGGATTGAACAACTAGTTTGGTATCCAAAAGCAGGTATTCTCCATGTCATGCAATTGAAAGCCAAGTGCAGGTCACTTGGTTTGGGATATGATCTTCGGAATGCAGTGTGAACACTTAGGCAGACATCTGTGTTTTCCAGTTAGTTACTAAACAACCTTTTTTTCATCTCTTTGCATGTAAAAATGACATAATTTCCTAATAAATAAATCATTACTGTGGAACTGGGTTCATTGGAAAGTTGCTCCTATCTGTAGATTCTTGTATTTTCCCACCTTTATTGAAAACAAAGTGCACAGTGTGGTTTTCTCTGCAAGTAGGTCTGGAGTGTTTTGATCACTATGATTCAATTCTGTTCCTCTTTTCACACACATTGGGCCAATGCCTTTGGCTGAATTAGGAATGTCATAGAAAAGAAGAAACAAAGCTGCTGTATTAGTTTTGTCAGGACTTTTCTCCACAGGTTCTATGTGACAGTTGCTAGCTGCTGCCCTGGCTGGTTTTGATGCTGCTGCATGTCTTTCGCCACGTGAACAAGAGTTATTATTGTTGGTCTTCAGCTAATTATAGTATTTATCTAGCAAAGTAATTGTTGTCCAATTTTTCTCATAGAAACTATCAAGATAACATTATAGCTGACCTAAACAAAAAATATTCCACATGTAGCTGAACCGTATGTCGCTATCTTTGATAACAAAGCCATAAACTTAGATCAGCTCATGCTGTTTGAAAGAGCTGGGCAGAATATTGCTGGGTGGGGAGGAAAACTTGTTGGCTGTTGATTGAGAAATGTCTTGTAATCCTTGATCTACCTAGTATTTGTACACAGAACAGTTGTGGAAGACTGGAGCGGAACAATGTATAGCAGTATGCAGCACTCGGCAAGGCTAGACTCTGGCAGTAGTTTCTTTGCTTAGTGAAGAATCCAGATTTGCTCCCTGAAAGCTGTTTTTTTCTCTGCAGCATGGTTACAGAAGCAGTAAGGAGTTTTCAGAAGAGCCTTGTGTGGCCCTTGCATCCTTATGGACAGGTACCTGGAAAATAGTAACTTCAAGATGATTCACTGCTGCATGTCAGCAGCTTTGAGTTACAGTGAGTTGCTTACTTCATGTTGCAGCACCTGAGCCAAAAGTAATGGTGTGGATTATTTGCCTGCCAGGCATCTTGTCCTGCCCTGAGTTATGCTCTGAAGAAAGTCAACAACTTGGGAAGTTCAGGCTGAACTTGGGTTGAAATGAGGAAGTAGGAAGAATTTCTGCACACGACATAGTTATTACTGTCAGTCCTTCAGCACATCTGCATAATGCTAGGCTGGAGCAAGCTTGTTGGATGTTCTCTCTAGGGCAGTCAAAATCTGTAGGTAGAAGCTTGGGCAGAAACTCGAAGCGCTGTCTTCTTAACCTGTTTTTCAGAAGTCAGAACATGGTTGGAGCTGACTGCCTCCTTACAAGACCCTGAATCAACAAGTGATGGTAATCACCATTTCTTTATGATACCTGTCATGTTGTACCTTTTTTCATAGTTCTCCTGTCACTGGGACAAGCACTAGCTCATGTCTCCCACTCACTTCTTTCACCTTCTCTGCTCACTGCTCTAGCAAAGACCTGTTTGATTCTGACATAACTACTAAAGACAGGAAGGGTTAATAGGAGGTGAATAGTGAACCTTCCTGCCACTAAGCTTGAAAACTAATGAGGAAAGGAAGAGAATTATGTAGAGAGGATCACAGGAGGCCACTGGCTTCCAGGTTTCAGAAGGATGAAGCATGGAAGACAGACCAAAGCCATGCCAGGGTAAGGTGATGAATGTTCTTGCAGTCTTTGTTCCAATATAGCAGAATTATTACAGGCTGTGAAAATACTTATTTCTGGCCAATCTCTTCTGAAAGGCTTACTACTTCTCACTGAGTAACAGAGAAGCATCAAGAGAAGGTTGTGAGAGGAAGGATGTCTCAGATTTATCATTTGCAACGTGGGAGGATCTACAAACCTCCTATATTGTTGGAATGAGGAGGAATTAAGACAGAGCATACTTTGAATCCATGAGGGTTACTGATGTATAAACATCTTTCCCAGATGCTGCTGCCTGTCGTACCTGGCTTTTGGGTGCTTTTATTTCATAAACTACCGTGTCTGTATGTTGAAATATTCAGGATACTTAAAATGCTCTTAGGTGCTCACACAGCTGAGTCACTACTAAGGTGTCAGTGGGACAATTACATGTCGTCTTTGAATTAATGCCAACTCTCATGTGTCCAGTGTAGCTGCTCAGAGCTGTCTAAGCAGCAAAGCAGTAGGATGGCTGCTTTAATAAAGTTTGAGATTAAAATATATAGTGATACCCATGGCAGTATGATCTTTCTGTATTTTTCACTGCTTTTCCAGTGCCACAAATGACATTTGAACAGGATTTGGGATTTCACTATACCCTCTTCTTTGTGACTAATACCATTAGTGAGTGTAGGATCAAGATGGCTGGAGAACATATTCCTTCCATTGGCAAACAGCTATCTGCTCTTGGACAGAAGAGACCAAGTCCTTCCACCATTCATGTCACACAACATCCCCATTTCAAAACAAACCCAAACCCCTAAGGAACGGTGTGTCAAATCTCTCTCTACAGCTCTGTTGTTGTTCCCTCTCTGAAAGTTTTGAGTTATCCAATTTGAGTCACAAACTATCCTGAACCCTTAGTTTTTTGGTAGCAGTCCAAGTTGGCAGGCTACAAGAGGTTTCTATGTCCAGATGCCCACTGTCTGTGTGCATGTGTATGCAACTGAACTAGCATATTGCAGGGGGGTTGGAACTGGACTATCTTAAGGTCCTTTCCAATCCTATCTATTCTATGATTCTATCTTGCTGGGTTTTGGAGGAGATTGCAGTAATGTCCCTGAAGAGGGGCCTATAGGAGTGCTGGGGAGGAACTCTTCATTAGGGACTAGTGATAGGACAAGGGGCAACAGGTTCAAACTTAAACAGGAGAAGTTTAGACTGGATATGAGGAAGAAATTCTTTACTGTAGGGGTGGTGAAGCACTGGAATGGGTTGCCCAGGGAAGTTGTGAATGCTCCATCGCTGGCGGTCTTCAAGGCTGGGTTGGACATAGCCTTGGGTGACATGGTTTAGTGGGAGGTGTCCCTGCCCATGGCAGGGGGGTTGGAACTGGAAGATCTTAATGTCCTTTCCAACCCTAACTATTCTATGGTTTTATGAAATGCTGAATTAATAAAATATGAAGTTGTTGGATTTGAATAAATGGGGATGTTGCTCTCTACCCTAATGTAATCCTATATGTATCTAAGTGACCCTTGTCCTTTAGTAGCAGGAAGGAAATAAGATCTGTATCTCTTGGGAACGTACCTCTAAAACCAACTTGCAATTGTATTTCTCTGTCTCCTTTCAGTCCTTTTGAGTAGTAAAGATTCATATTCTCACTTTTTAGCCACAGCAGCCTGGCTATTAGATCACTCAAGGATGTTTTTCTGTCACAGTCTCATTAACATCTTAGCTTGGGTGTTGGTGCTCCTCTCCTGTGTTTAGGTGCCTAATAAGGGTTCTTATCGCCCCAAAACAGTTACTTTGGATTCCAGCCCAGCATGCGTGGGCACTGGCAGCATTTGGATATTTATAGGGCTCTCTACTTCCTTCTTTTCTTTTGACCACTTTTTTACTTACTACAAGAATTCCTTGTTCTTTCCAAGCTCCAATAAATGCAACACTCCCAGGGCGGTGTCTGGGCAGGAGATGTTATGTATGTATCTTTCCAGCTGCTGAAACCAGTGCGAACAGGTATAAGGCAACAGTGGCCTGCAAGGCGCAGCTTTAAGAAAGAATAGAAACATTAAAAGGCAGTGCCTTATTCACCTCCCTCCACCAGTTTTGGCCTTGTTGATTTATTGTGTTGTTAAACTCTGATACCTTGACATCTCGAGCACCATTATAATATGATTAGAGAAGGTCAAATGCCCTGAATGCTTTTCTGGCTGAAATTGCCCTCTGGGTCTATACAGAGTGCAGAAGAGCAAACAGCATGGACTGGATCTTTCAAACAGTACAGTACTGCTTTTATTTTGATTTGTTCTTTGAAAGGTGAATTGATAATGTCTGATTCTTAAAGAGTTCTTTACAATTCCACTTAAACTTTCATCTCTTATTCTCCAGGTACTCATGGTAGAGGAAGACAGCAGCAGTGGCACTCACTTGACAGCTCCATGTGTGAGGAGTAGCTCAAAGCACTTACTGTCTGACCAGCTGAGGATGGGAATGCAGAGCAGCAAACTCCCCTTTTGCTTTCCTTTAGTGGAGGCACTGGCTGGATTTCTCTGTTGCACCCAGTTTTCCCCTCAAAACTTACAAGAATCTGGTAACTTTGAGACTCTGCCTCGTTCTGAAATTCAGTTGAAATCTGTCAGTATGTCCTTGTTGGGAGCTCAGCGTCAGTAAGGGTGATATAAGAAGTTTTGTTTCTTTTGGAAGCCAGAGAAATAATGCAAATATTACATTGGAGCTGTTGTAATCAAGACTTGGAAGAATGATGTGGAATGGAGCAGAACCCTGAATTCATGGGTGGACAAGAAAAGCCTGCAGGGGACATACTTCAAGCATGTCTTATCAGAAGGCACAAGGAGACTAGATTAGGAGCCATTACTTAAGAGCCCGTAACATCCTCTGTGTCTCATTAACAGATGGTTCTAAGAGGCAACCGTGGAAATGCAAACTCATGTGTTTGTGCTTGCTCTGCTCTGTGCCTCTCCTGGCAGCACTTGCTGGCATAATCTGTTGGAAATTAACCTTTTGCTTGAGGTATCATTATGGAGGCTGGTATAATTCATTCCATTCCCTGTGACAAATCTGTGCCTCTCCTGCTCCACACTCTTCCCAACAAGAAGGGAAAGGCTGGGTATAGGATCTTACACTTGTAACAGGCAAACTTTCTTCTCCTGCTGTAAGTTTTTCTGTGCTTTCATTGCTGGAATTGTCCACACAATCCTTTACCCCAATTACCCATTGATTAGGGCTCCTCTGGTAATCTGCCAGATGCAGGTTTGTTACCAACAGATGGCAGAAAGCATTTGAGGTAATGAGAGAAAGGATAACGATTGCTGATCTGCATAATAATCAGCCTGTGAACAGGTTTCATGTTTTTTTCTGTTTCCACTGACTCAAAGATTGCACTGTCAGATAACCAGGCTCCTTCTCTTAAGTTAAAGAAATAGTAATGGAAGAACCCAATTCTTCCAGCCCCTGTTAAGATGTCTGAGGATAGATATATACTTTCCACCACTGGCAGATTAAGATTTTATCCAGAGAATCATAGATTGTGCACAGAGTGCTAGGAAAGAACATTCAATCCTCTTGCAATCAAGGCCTCTAACCCACCGATGGAGTCAGAAATACTTTCTTTCCCTTCTGTCTTTTCTGAGGCATTTTTCCCCACCTCGACCACAAAGCAGGAAGATCCTTGATGCCCTTGGACCAGCATCATCTTTGCAGTCCAATGCCTAGTCTGAAAATGCTACTTTCCACTTCCAGGTGTTTTGGAGTTCTTCGACCCAATACTTCTGGTTTAAACATTGAGACAGCTGTACCATTGCTACAAGTGGCATCTAGTCTACATCTAAAGTATTCTGGTGTCCTGGGAGGAAGAAGTCTTCTCTGACATACTCACCCAGCATTACTGGGATGTTATACCTGTGATATCCAAGACCCATAGTACAGATTTTTACTGTTTGAAATCTATATGCATTTCGGCTGTTTGTAGTAATAACAGTCCTTATTATGATACAAGCCATATAACACCCACGAATCATCTTTGTGCCATTCCCTGTGAATTTTGGCAAGGGGTTTGGGTTGAAGAACTCTCTCAAAAAGTAGCCTTACACATATGCAGTAGGTGCTGATGCTGGGCTGTTGTCCATTTATTGCCCAGATGGGCAATAACATGGTGGGCAAGTTCCCGTCAAACCCCTTTACTTTGTGAAATCCTTTTATTGTTTCAAAACTTGGATTTGATTCCATGGAGTGGTGAATGCAGATGATTTCCCTGAGAATCTTTTCTTTTTACCCTGGCTGCTGATAATACAGCAGCTCCCTACAATTATCTGGAAGGATGATGTTTATCCCAGTCTCATCTGTATCACGTGCAGCCATACATTTGTCGTTAGTAATTTTAGTGTCTGAACTTTACAAGGCAATCACTGTCTGCTCCTGTCAGCGTGTTGCAGCTGTATAATCTGGAGGGAAAGGAAGGATGGTTATGTTTGAGTTTACACTCTAAAGCACAGGGCTTTTCTATTAAATCTTGATGCTCTGCTACTGACATTGCTGTTGGTTACAGGATTTTCCTGTCCTTAGCCTGGTTTCTAGGGAAACGACGCCTGGGCATCTGAGCTCATGCACATTTGTTAGATCCTTTTTTGTGTGTCTGTGTTTTCCCTCTATGATTTCTGAATATGTTTGCCAAATGCGTTTTTAGTTGACACATACACTGTAAAAACACTGACTTCCTATAAATTGTCTGAAAATAGGCGATGGGGAGTGGCTCTTATTTGTGGCACCATAGTCAGCACCCATAGCTTATGCTCAAAGTTTGGAATCCTGGAGAATCCACGTGAAAGAAAACTTGGTGAAGCTGCGGCTAGACAGAATACTTCATCTTCACATGCAAGTCCGAATGCTAATTCATATAGCAGCAATCTTCTCTAACTCAGCTTCTGCAACTGCTTGTGAAAACTAGTCACAGGAGTTGCTGTGGGGGAAAAACACAAGGTTTTGTGTGTTTCAGAGGCTACCTATACCTGTCCTAAGTTAACACCACTGCAACACTACAGACCATCCTTGTAGGTGCCTGTGAGACACTTACTAACATGTTCTCTTTATTTTCTGGGAAGAGAATGTCTGAAGTATTTCCTGTGTTAGAGACATGGGTATTCCTAAAAAGAGATGGGAGCTTTTAAGCATTCTGTTGAGCAGGTGACCTCTGATTAAGCTGGGTGTTGTCTTTGCAGGGAGGGATAAAAGCATGAGGCAGTGATTTGATGTGCACCTGAGCTGTCTCTTCTGCTTTGTGGATGACACCAGTGGGCAATAAGACTTGACAAGAAATGTGTAGGGAAGGAAGAGGTAAGAAAAGGGAGAAAGTCATTCATCCTTTGGTGACAGTGAGCTATTCAGTTTGCTGTATCTCAGGCTGCTGAGAGTTTGGAAATATAAAGATGTTTTCCTAAGGCAGGATCTCTCTTGGTGGAAACAATCATAATGACAAATGGGAGTCAACTGTGAGACTGTGTGTATCCTGACAGCAGTATGCTGGGTGAAAAACAGACTTCTTGGAACTGATCAGAGTGTAAGTAAAAACAAGTGTGCCGGGGGGTTGTTTTTTTATGTTTCTCCCAAAGAGCACTGTCTGTTAATACTACTTCTTTCTTTGCTGATACCCAGAGACCTGCCTGGTGTTAACTAATTACAGGGTAATAAACAGACTTCAATGTGCAGTATTGCTGAGGGTTAGCAATTCTCTGCCATGGGAAATTGGGGCACACTGCAACTGGGCTGCCTCTTTGGTACCCTACTTGGGGGATGATAGCAGAGGCTCTGGTAAAGGGCAGAGCCCTGGTTCTCAAAGGGAACTTGTTTAGCTGGGTTAGGGGGGTGTGTGTATGGGGAAGGACAGCTTTCAGAAGAGCTGAAGTCTGGATTGTGTCCATCTCCCCTCATCCCATTCATCTTTCCAAAAGAGTTATGTTTGTTAGCGGGTAGAGCTGAGTTACTTGACTGCTGGCAGAAGGTAATGCTGCTGAGCTTGGTTCCTCCTAAGGGAGGTTGAACAGCACTGCTCCTGCCGCTGAGCTCCCAGGACCTACATATAGTTTGAGGCTATCTCACAGTTACAGTGCTTCACAAGAAGTACTGGAGCTTCACATCAACCTTTGAAGTGAAGGAATTGAGAGTGACTGTGTATTTAGGGGACAAACAGAAGTGCCTCTAGAGCACACAAGCAAAAGCAGAGGGGCTTTAACGGTTTTGAGAGCACCCTTCATAAGTTTCCTTGAAAGCGTTCTTGAGTCTGCTATGCACTCTGATGTCATTTCAAGCCCGCACAGGACCAAAAATGCTGTTCTTTAGCAGGTGAAACAGATGCTCAAGTCAATGAGACTGCCTTGCTTAAGGCAGCGTGTTCAATGAAGCAGTATCCAGAACCCTTCCTGCTGGCAAAAGGGAGGCTAACCTTAGAAGCCACTGAGCTGCTGTTAACAGCTTACCACAGTTACTTTCTCTCTGCTGTTACCCTGGCTTTAGCTCCTGGCTTTGGTCCACTTGGTAATACTTTGAACCTTCTGTAAAAGACATCCCGAGCAGTCTTGGTTTAGACAGCAGAGGGGTGCAGGATTTTACATTCAGAAGCAGTTGATTTGTTACTCATTACAGTATACCTAAGTGCTCTCTCTGGCCTTAGTCTCTTGCAAATGAACATAAAAGGAGGAAGAGGGATTAGAGAATAGGTAACTCTCATTTCTACATGTCTGATCCCTATTTCATGTGCCTAATCCAGGGTGCTGCTGTTTGCTGCTGCTGAAACTGGTGCTCAGCAGTCTTCAGAAATAAACTGCAGGAGCTTTATTCTTTATCCAGTCCACCTGCTTCCACTTCTTCCTTGCCTCCTTCTATGGCAACCCTCAGCAATGCCACTTTTAAGACTTCAGAGGGTCAAACTACAGCAAAAGTATTGTCAGTGACTTCACAGAAAATAGTGGCTGGCACAAGGCATCTCTAATTCCTTGTAGTGCTTAACTAGTTTGAGGATGCTGAGCTATTCACTAGCACACATAACAACAGTACTGTGTGTTACTTCAAAGAGGGAATTTAAACTCTAACAGTCCTACTGAGATATTTTATTGCCTTTGGCTTGAGATCCTTTCTTGCTAGTGAAGATGTCTGGTTTCATAGGTGCAGGTTGCTTTATTTACAAATAGCATGCTTTTCATTTCTCTTTAAAGGGACTCTTTCATAGCAGCCTCAGCTCTAGAGTGAATCCAAGTGTGTTTTTTTGTGATGTGGTGGCTAATTCAGAGAGAGGACTGGAGACTTGTAGGGGCTAATCCTTCTCTTTAATAAGTACTAGGAAGCATTGCAACCATGAATGATGTGTTTGAGTCCCCCACAAAGCATTCCACTCCACTGTACATCCTGAGTCCTGCATGAGCTATTGTGAGGCTAGACACTTCATAAACCTCTCAGTGCTCAGAAGCTCTAGGTAAGTGCTAAGAGCTGCAGAATAGGAATGATGCAGCTAGTGTGTAGGCAGCAGATTAAGCTGAGGTGCCTGAACTGCTTAGGGTCCTTCTGTCCATCCCCAGAGTTGTCTTTCAGCAGTGTTGGCTGAAGAGGATCCGAGTAGATGAGAAAACTCAGTGCTCAGACTCTTAGAGAACAGCTTTTAACCTCTTTCTTGAACCAGGCTGAACAGCTCTGCTATGTAGGAAAGATGTTCTGGAGGTAAGGAGCATCTTTTCATGGCCTACAGGAGATACCAAAAGCTACACCCTAAAGTTAACTTTGATACATGAAGTTGGTAGAGGAACTGCTGTTCCTCTTTACCAGCTGGTCCTGCAATGGGGATGCTGCTCCCCACTAAAGGGACGCATGGTGTGTGGATGCAGAAAGAGGCGGGGGATTGCTTCGCAGCTATCACAGCACACATGAGAAATGCCACAATTCTAGTGTTTATTCAGCATATCTCTGTTTCCTGCTCTTTGTTACTGCTCCCACTACAGGAAAATTTGGGAATCGATTTTTAACTGAGTATTGATGGCTTTTTCCCTCCCCTTTTTATTTTAGTATGACATAGAGTGAAGGACTCTTCATGTAGTCAATGCCTTTTTCTCAAAACTGATGTAACCCAGAACCAAATAGCTCATGATAATTTGCTATTTTTTTAATGTTTTTATTCTTTAAGGTGTAAAAAACATAGTACATCTTTCTGATACTTGCCTACTCTGTGGGCTTTGAGTCACATTATGATAAAATGGGAGGAATGATACCTGTGGCAGGTGGCAGGGTGATTATTTCAGGCTTTCAGAGGAAACAGGAATATAAAGCAGGCTTATTTTTGAGTCAGAGAAAGCTCCAACACCATTGACTTGAGGAGGATGGGGGGAAGAAGGCCCCTAAAGAAAGTGTGGTAGAGGTTTTCTGCCCTCTGCCTGGATTGCTGCCAGAGCTGGTGATGGAATGAGCACTGTGACAGATTAAAGTTACACTAATCCAGATCATCCAGAAACATGAGACCCCCAATCATGCATGGGGAGGCCAGAAAATTACACTGCTGCCATTCTAAAACAGGGAATGCTCTTTCCTAATCTTCCTCCAGGACCATCATATTGCAGTCAGTGACACCACTATGAGCACCCAGTAAATCCTTGGTGATTTCTTGCTGCTTTTGCTTAATGTCCCAATTCCTCAAGGGCTGAGGAATACTTTGAAGTCTGCAGTATGTGTGCACCTCAGCTATTCAGGGTTTAATAGATTAATGCTGCTGCTCTCTTAGATGCATGGCTTGTTTGCACTTTGTCCAAGATGAGCTTAAGTCTTTGAAAGTTATTTATAGAAGCAGCACCTGCACTCATTGTCCAGCTCTCCTAAGCTACAGGCTTGGGAGTGGGGATACACTGCTTAAGCAGCACCTATCAAACAATTTCTGTCATACATTCTCAATAGGGCTTGGACCTACACAGTACCTCTGAGGAAGACAGTGCTGCCATGGACAGCTTTATTTCATCATTTAAATGTGTTGTGATTGAAATAGTGTTGGTCTGTCAAACCAGCTGAGCTTTCTTTCCCTGCCCAAAACGCAAGCTTGTGGTCAGTATTTCCTGCTTCTCACTAGAGCTTGTGCTTATCCTCTTCTTGGGGTGTTTTTCTGTATTACAGCAGGGCATCCTTTTGCGTATTGTGAGACATCCCATGCCTGCATTTTTTTGTCTTTTAATCTGCCCAGTAGAACTATTCTCTCTGGCACAGAATGGTTTGGGCTTCAATCTGGTCTGGTGCTCCAGGTGAAATGCAACTGTAGTGAGTCAGAATGTTGGACTAGATGACTTTTGAAGGTCCCTTCCAACCCAAACTATTCTACGGTTCTATGAAAACAGAGGAAGGGGGGATTCTGCTCTGAGGGTTGAGCATGCTGGGACCAAACAACTTTGTGCATATACAAGGAATAGCACTGAGGGCTTCACTTGCAGTCATGTGAGTTTCTTTGGCAGTCTGCTTCTGATTTCCCTCTTTCTAATAAACAGCAAATGCACTCCCACCAAAAATCTGTGCAGGGAGTGGTTGAGTTCCATTTGACCCTTGGGTACAAGCAAGGGCAACATCGCTGTGGCATAGCCTATAGATTTTCCTCTGGGGGGTAGAATGGTAGACTATGCATCTCTTGTTAGCTTTCATGAATGGGAGTAACTATAAGAGCAAAAACTGTAGCAAAGGATGTGTTTAGATGTTGCAGCTTGGGTATGAAAGGCATGATCCTGAGGCTGAAGCAATCTCGCCACTCAGAGAGCAGGCCTCTAATATCATGAGGCTGAGAAATCTTGGCACTTAAATTAGGCTCTTTTACTTTGGTTTTGGGCCTCCAGCATTTGTAACACTTTCTTTTCTAGCAGAGGAGGTCAGAAGCTGACTTGGAAACTATGAGTGTTCCATCATGATCTGCCTTCAGAGTCTGAGCTTTAAAAATGAGGATAAAAAAAAAGAAGCATGTGAGAGACGGTGATGGTGACAATTCCATCTTGTTTTGTCAAGCTTTCCTGTGCTGCATCATAGCAGCCTTCCAACATCTGAAGGGGGCCTATAGGGATGCTGGGGAGGGACTCTTCATGAGGGACTGTAGTGATAGGACAAGGGGTAACGGG